>ML789171.1:119877-131757 GCA_009831015.1 Picea engelmannii | reverse complement strand
CTATAGCAATTGTGTCACAAAGTCTCTTAAAGTCACGTATATATAGATAAAATAGTCAACTAGCCGTTAACACCGACCAATGAGATAGGCAAAATTTGCGTCGCTATTGCCACGAAAGTTAGTCGCTATAGCGACGAAAATCCCGACTAGATTTAAACAAGATTTTCGTCGATATTGCGATGAACTTTTGTGGCAATAGTGACGAAAATCCCGCCTTGTTTAAAAAAAATATGAAACTAGTTGAAGCGTGGAAAATTTTCATGGAATAATCCGCCCATATGTAGTAGTGCATACACCATACTTGTAGTCAACCTATTTTAGGAAGGGCCAGCTCTTGAATTTTCTCAGTTAACGTAGAGATTTGGCTCTGCAGTTGCATAATATTAACATCTTTCGAAGGTGTCATAATTCTTACTTGCTCCCTATATAACCTTCCATAGCTTTGATCTTCATGGCTTGTTCCAATGCTTCTCCCAAGGTAGATATTCTTTGTTGATTCAAAGAGATATGGGTCAAAGGTAACAACCCCTGAATGAACCATTCTCTTTGATGATCCTCATGGATAGGTTTTTCCAATTTCCCTATCACATCCTTATATATCTAATTGTATTCCCATGTAGACTCTCCATCTTTATGCTTTATCTACCACAACTCAAAGAGAGCTTGTTGATCGAACTGCGGTAACCATAATTCTTCTATAAAACTCTGCTTGACCTGATCAAACATGAATGCTTGCTCCTAATACCCCGACTCAATTGACTTCATGTGCCATTTGAGAGCTTGACCTCTTAGGGTAGTTTGGAACTCAACTAAATTTTCCACATCTAGAGTTTCGCTAGACCTCCAAATGGATTCATAGAGAAACTAATGTTCCTCAACATCCTCATCCACTTTACCCTAAAAATCAGGGTATCATGTGAGAGATCTCGCATTTTGATTCATCATTGAGGGACTTGGAGACCTTATTAAAATGAACCTTGAATTTCCTGGTTGCGATATGACTGAAAAAATTACCGGAATTCCACTACTACCACTGCTCCAACTTGCTAAACTCGAAGGGTTAGGAAAAACGTAAATTATAGAAGAATTTATTGTATAAATTTCCAAATTTGTAGATGGCACTAGTGGAATGGGTGATTCAGGGATGGTTCCTTTACCTTCAGAATGAATTTCTTTGATCTGGGGGTATCATTTGCTTGCAATGTTGTGTTTACCTCTTGATGCAATATGACATATTCTGGCATTATAGGTTATGATTCTCCCACAACTTCCTTTGAGGTCCTAGTTGAGTATTCCTCTTCAATGGTGGCATCTATCCTTACACTATCATCTGTCTCTTCTTAATTTCCTTCATCTTGTCTGCTTCCTCTAGAACCTTCACCTCTCTCACCAACCCTCTCTTTCAACCATAGACTTGCTAGTCTCCCTCATATCTACAACTTCTACAAATCTTCTAACTCCCTTCTATGACTACTTTCAAAGATGATCTCCTTCTGCGATTGATCATATCTCTTCATTACTATTTTAATCTATTTCCACCACCTCTTTTCAATAATATAAAACCTCCTCTGATCTCGTTCGTCCCTTGCACTTTTCTCTTGACGACCCCCCATATTTCAAGGAAAATTTTCCTTTTCCTAACTAATGAACTCTCTCATAAATCACCCTCCCTCAAGCTCAGAGTTTTATGCTACCACTGAAGGAACATGAAAAATTCCTTCTTCCACTAATAAAACCTTGATCCACAAAGGGATTTCCCATAACAATCTTTCTCTGGCTCCTTCTCTAAATATAACTTTGACTTTAGAAAAGGCTTGATGGTTTTCCGTAGTGAAATCGATAACATAACCTTCCAAAGTAGTTTACACCCAGAAGTCCATGGCTCGAGAGATATGATGATCTAACCAGTGAAGAGTTGCTAAACCCTCAATGGTCTAGGTATATCTCTTTTTGAACCGATCTTTATATTTTGGGGCTTCTTAGCCGATCTAACCATTGACATAAATATCCGGGGAAACTTAATACAAAAGATCTCGTAGTGGTCACTAGCAACACTCGTAAATTTGGGTCATTTTGCGAAGGCCATTTCGATGCTCTTGCGACGTTATGTCATGGATATTGCGACGAATCTTGGGCCCCTCAAATGTCACATCATATCCCGTCGAACGTGCGATGAACCTGGAATAACGTCAGAAGAGCGATGACCCATGGTGGTTGTCACACGAGAGACAACCTACAGAAGTCATCGGAAGAGAGACAACCTATGTAGGTCATCGCAAGAGAGACGCCCAATGGACATCGTCACAAGAATGATAAGAGAGGATGATCATCGCATGAATGACAATAGAGGATGATTGTCGCAAGAGAGACGCACGAGGCCGATTGTCACAAGAACGACAACTTAGGACGTGCATCGCAAGAGAGATTATCTATGATCTGTGTGGTCACAACAGAGAAGAAATATATCTATATTTTTTTTTGTATTGGGGGAATCGGAAACTCGCGGTTCTCGTACTCACATGACACGGGGTCAATACCCATCCTCTACCACTATAACCCCAGGTGCTTCCACACAGCCCACAAGAATGGAGCACAAGTAAATCGGGGTGAGAATCAACCTTGAGACCTCTTTTTACATATTTCCTTCCATTTAGACGACACTTGCCAATCGGTCTACACCCCTGCGAGCATAAATATATCTATATCTATCTATCTATCTATCTATCTATCTATCTATCTATCTATCTATATATATATATATATATATATATTGACTGGAAGGTTAAAAAAGGCGAAAACAAGTTAAATTTGGTGAAGAAATAAATTAGAGCGGGCACTAGTAACTTTGATCATGATCCATCATAATCGATGGCTAGGAAGCATTGCGGAATTTGAAGTTGCGTAGGGGATAATTTTGAAGCGTGGTTTTGCAATCCAAACCGCAGTTTCCATTGAGGAGTACATGTCAGTGTCGGGTTGATTGCAGAATGACAAGTGGGTTGTTCCAAAACCGCTGGTCCACATCTCCGCAAAGTGAAAAGTATAAAAGGTCGTTTTGACATTTTTATTTTTTATTATTTTCAAACTTGGGGACCGTTGGAACACTGTCACGACTGCCATTTTTCCGTTTCATCCTAGATTTGCACCATCACAACCCATTTCTAGGTATTTATCTTGTCGCCATGGATCCCATAGTATTATCAGTAGCAGATCAAGACCCTGGAAGTAATGAGGAAGCCCTAATTGATAGAGATGTAGATGTATTTGACCCTAATATCACTATTTCCCCCATTTATGTGTCTTGAAGAAACTTGGCTGATATAAAGGGAAAGAGTATTCCATTTTTAGAGGTAGTCCAGACCTCCATTGTCCCATATGTTGTAGAGGTTTCTTTCCTATTTCCTAAATTCATAGGCTGGTGCACTGAGCAATATTCCCATTTATAAAGGGTAATTGTCAATAAACATGGGTCTCAAACCTGTGTAGAATAGATAAACTGTTAATCCAAAAGTGACTCAATATCCCAGAAGCATTTTCCTTTAATTATGAGCTATTCAACGAAGAAAAAGTGATTAGGGTTTACAAAGAATGTTAGCCATAGCTCAAAAGTCAATTTCTACAACAAATCATTAAACCTGAACAAATGTCAAAGAGTCTGTACTTACCAATGAGTATCAACATGATGGTCATTGAATTTCACTGGGTTTGTTCCCTGTTGAGTTAGGTCCTAGGTCTAGATAGTGATAAATATGTTGTTGAAGTCATGATTTGTTTTCTTTTGATTTTTTTCAAGTCAGATTTTGGTCAGTCAGTCCGAATTAATTTTGATAAATTCCTAGTTGACACCATTCACAAGCAGCTAGTGAATTTCCACTCTTTGAGATAGTTTAGATATTATACATATATGTTAAAGGTTTTATTAACAAGTAACCATGGAGAAATCCCTGAAGTAAGTTTTGTATCTACTGAATGTAAAAGAATCACTTTGGTCATATTCATCAACAAGGTCATGTCAAGAATCTATTCTCTAATTTTCAATACAAGTTTACCCAGAGTTTTGGAGGACATGAAGATTCAACTGCAGCCAAATCCAAAAAACAGAATAGGAGACTAGGTATTTTTTCTACATTCAACATTGATCTGGGTATATGGTTTTCATGAGTCTCCTTATCTGTTACTTGTTTTCCTAACTCCCAGGATTTTTTTCTCTTGAGTTCATCAGACAGAGAACTTAATCAAACATCACAGAGACTCTAACATCAAATTCCCCTTTGTTATTGGTCCTTTTGTTGTTAAGTCCAGATCATGTTTATCACAGGTTAAAGAAAGACTCAAAGACTTTGGCTTTTCAAAAATACAAGGAAGAAAATATTATCCACATCAGATCATATCCAAGAGAAGATAGATGAATAAAAGTGCACCTTATGAACATGAGAATATGGAAGGATATGATAAACTAGCTAATCTGGAAGTGTGTATTGATGTGGAAGCACCATTGTAGCAATTCCAAACACAACAAGTCCTCAAAAGTTGGTGATTAAAATTCCCAAATCCAATGTGTACAACAAAAGAAGCATTTCAGATACTATGGATATTGATGTTGAACAAACTACTAAAAAGAAGATGAAAATGGTTCAGCCAAAGCAGATTGTAGATTTGGAAGATGAAGGACCCAAAGATCAATTGAATTTGAATACTGTGGAAAGTGGTACCAACATTGTAGAAACTGAGGAAAGAAGTCAATTTGAAAGTGAAGGCAGCTCAAGAGTTTTTCACAGTCAAAAATATTATTTTGATAAAGCACATGATGCAACTTATCAGTCCAGAGAAGACTTAGCAAAACAAGATGTTGAAAAGAGAAATGCGGCTTTGGGTGAAATAAGGTATTTGTTCCCTAAAGTAGAAACAATTTCTCAATTGAAATCTTCCTTGTTCACTGTGAGGGATATTGAAAATAAAAATTTTAATATTGCAGTTGCAGAGGAGGATAAAGTGTCAGAGATTAAAATCAAATATGCCAATATAAGAGCCCCTGACAAAGTGAAATTCCACAAGCAGACTAGTGATTTGTTGTATTATGATTTTTTGAGTTTAAATCTGAAAAATTCAAAGATGACATCCTTAGCTGCAAAATTAGAAGGACAACTAAGATAGTAAAAGGAAACCAACAAAGCTTGGAAAACTCAAAATAAAAGGCTTGAGTCTGAAGATCCTCAAGGTATGAAGTCTTTATTGGATGAAAAAGATAAAATAATTCAGAGTTTGAAGAAAAAGTTGAAGATGCTTGCTACAAAACACCCACAAAAAACATAATTGGTAATTTTAGAGCAGGAAAAAGAAACATTTCGGAAGGATGCACTGGATTATAAGGCTAATATTTTGTGGTTGGAAAAGGAAAAGATGGAATGGTCTAAAGAAAAGGTAGAGTTGGTAAATAAAGTCATGGTTTTAGCTCTTGTTGTAGGAACTGGATCAACCACTGAAGACATTGTTCAGGCTATGTCACAAGTCAGTCTGAAAGAAGGAGATATCAAAGGGTTAAAGGAAAACATGGAGAAATTGGAGCAGGAAGTGCACACAAAGTGTGAAAAGATATCCTAAGCTCAAAAGGAAAAGGTAGTCTTGCGAGGTAAAGGTCTACTGCAAGGAGCTAAACATATCATATGGGATTCTATAACTATTGAGGTTGCTAATTTAGATCATATTTGAATTTTGTAAGTGATAAATATAATATAGCAATCAAAACCAGGCATAAATGCATTGTTTTTAATGAGACTTTAGCCAAAAAGCCATTTGAATGGGCACAAAATGCCATTAATCTTTTCAACTCAGTTCCTCTTGTATATCTTCAGACCATTGGGGTAAAGGACATAACTGCATTGATCATCTAGGACATGAGAATGATTACAAAACAAGATCTTTTGAAATCAGTTATGAATAAAACAATACAGATGGAACAAAGTGTGCAAATTTTCAAGAATTTATTTGAAGATTTTTTCATAAAGGGCCTTCCATCATTATGGGATGTTAAAGCTAAGTTGCAGGATCAAGAAGAATATAATGCACTCTTGACTCAATCAAGGATGGACCACTCCATATTTGAAACCCTAGAGGAGGGTTTGAAAGGGGATACTTTAGTTGATAAACTGAGTACAGATTTTGAAATTCTAAATCAAGTTAAGACAGTCAAACTTGGTCTACCTGTCATTTCGTATGCCACTTGTATTGACTTGGAAATTTTAATGAAAGAAATGACAGATTATGAGATTCCTTTTGAATTGAAATGGAAGGAAATAGTCATATTGGGAAAGACCAAATATAATTTCCCAGGAATGAGTAAATGATTTACAATTATCAACAAAACGGCAACAAATCAAATGAAGATACAATCGAAGTCAAAGGACGAAGATAAAGGACCAAATTGCAAGAATATCTGCAAATCCCATATTTTGTGAATTGAAATTTACTATTCTATTGTAATTGGTTCAAACCGAATGAAATTAATTGTTGTATAAATATTGTAGGTTTTGATATATTCGTGGTTGGCAGAAGAAGAAAGGACAAATTGTATTTATCATTGGAACAATTTCTGAATTTGAAAGAATACAAGTGGAGATGTCCAGAGTTTTTTCATACCAAAGATTCATGTGGTGATGAACTGAAGTATGTGTTTCCTTTCATGTATGTTTTTCTAGTTTGCTTTCCCTTCATCTGCAACCTTTCATATGTTTAAAATTGGATGTTCAATGGTCTCTGAAATTCATAAATAAACAAACGAAATTATAAAATCTTGAGGGAATAGACTACTACATTTTGTAGGGATTTCAAAATAAGTTGGAACTTTTGGGAAGGCCTTTGTTGAAACATACAAAAGATAAGTGGAAGAATCCATTTTCAATGAGTCCTAACACCTTAAATGTTAAAATATAGCCACATTGAGTGGAAATCATAACTATGGAGTGAACCCTATGCAATACAGTAAGAGAATACTCTGAAATTGTATGTTGTGGCTTCACCTTTTTTCATTCTATATTTATATTATTTTTCTTTGTCATGGTTACGATATGATCCAATCACAAAATATATACAAAGTTACAAACACAAATGCATGCAAACCTCAGTGAACGTGTAGGGAAATTAAAGTGGAAAAGAATTTCCAAAAATCCTAACATATTGACATAAAAGCATTGAGCATTTGGATGCAATGTGCATTGCATTGAAAAACAATAGAATTTATCCTTCAATTATGTTATCACTCCATAATTTCTTTAGGCTGAGAAAAGAAACCAAGAGGTAACCACAAACCAACTTTATAAACTGGAATCTAACCCTTCCAGTCTCAGAGAGGGCTCTCTCCCAAATCAGTCACTAAAAGGATTGATTTCATTTTTGTTTCTTGAGGTTAGGTCCTTGGATCGTGAATAAATTTTTGGATGGGATTTGATGTTTAAGCATGTGAGAAATCCATTGGGCATTGAGTCAAAAGGTTGAAGCTTATGAATATGTGGGTAATCTGTCAATTAATGGGAAACGACTTCAGAGGCAAGATAGACACTAACTGTGTGTTGGTTTAATTTAAATGTCGTTGTAGCAGAAAGGACAGAAGCAAAACATAAATCGACACTTTAAGAAATCAGATTTTGAAATTTCTTAAACTGTTTTATCAGAACAAAACACCATTGATATTCTGAACTATGTGACAGAGCATCAACATGATGAATTCTGAAAAAATATTTTAATTGAATATCATTTAGATATGGAAAAAGAGCAATAAACTGAAAGAAGAACATACACTGAAGTGAACATGCTACACAGTCACTAGCACATGAATCTCTGAAGAAAGACTGGATCCTAGAAACCTTGGATCACTCAACTTTATTAATTCTCTAGGAAAATATTATAGTACAAATACTCTCAGAATACTCAATTCATCAAACTTTCACCCACCCTTTGTACATTATGTGTTACAATATTTATAAAAAAGTAGTAGTTCAGAAAATCATGATCCTTGAGATATTTAAGCAGCTTTATCCTTATATTCGCCCCTTTGACCTTGGTAGTGTCTTAATCTGATTGGCTAATGTCTGGACATATACTTCGTTGACAGTTGGATGGTCATTTACTAGGACCTAGAAAATTACATTTAGTTTTACCCAATCTTACTATTTCCTTCCACTGTAATTCAAAAGGAATATCATAATCCATCATTTCTTTTATTAAAATTTCCAAATCGATGCAAGAGGCATACGACATGACAGGCAAGCCTAATTTTATTATCTTAAATTTATTCAAAATTTCAAAATCTATAGCTAACATTTCTACCACAGTTGCCCCCTTTAAAAATTCATCTAAGTCTTCAAACCTAGAGTAATACATCCTCGCTTGTGTCAAGAGTGCATTGTAGGCTTCCTGTTCGTGTAACTTTGCTTTCCCATCCCAAAATGATGGGAAGCCTTTGATAAATAGTTCTTCAAACAAATCCTTAAAATCCCGAACACTCTTTTCCAATTGGGATGCTTTATTCTGGACTGAATTCGAAAGGTTGTGCTTGGTTATGATTCTTCTAGCCCATATTATCAAAGCAATTCTATATTTGACCCCAATTGTCTGCAAACTTGATGAAGGCACTGTATTAAGGAGATTGATATTGTTTTGGGCCCATTCTACTGGTCTTTTTGATAAAGTTTCATTAATAACTTTGCATCTTTGTTTAGCCAAAATTGCAATGCTGTCCTCATCATTAACAAAATTTAGATATGTACCGAGTTCTGTAACCTCAACTGATATGGAGTCCCAGATGATGTGCTTGGCTCCTTGTAACAAACCTTTTCCTTTAAGCCTGGAGTTTAGCTTATTCACCTTTTCATGAAGGATTTCATTTTCCTTATTAAGCTGTGATACTCTTTCATCCCTTTTATGTGCCTCTTGTTCCATTTTCTTGATATTCTCTTTCAATTATTTTATTTCCCCATCCTTTAAGCTAACCTGAGACATTGCCTAGACAATGTCTTCAATGCCTGATTTTCTTTCAATAGCAGAGGGTGTAACAAAGGGTACAACAGAAGACAAATCTATGACTCTAGTTCCCGTTTTTGTCTTTTCTTTTGACCATTCTAATTTTTCCTTTTCCAGTTTGCAGAAATTTAGCCTAAAAATCTAGTGATCGCTTCTTGAAAGCTTCCTTTTCCTGTTCCAATGCTACAAGTTCTGCAGTCTGTGGATGCTCTGTAGCAGGGATTTTCAATTTTTTCTTCAGGATGAGAATCACTTTGTCTTTCTCATCCAACAAGGATTTCATTTCTTTGGGGGCATTAGCTTCAAGTTTATTTATTTGAATCTTCCATGCTTTACTTGTTGCTTTTTCCTGCCTGAGCTGACCTTCAAGCTTGGCAACTAGTGATGTTAATTTTTCATTTTTCAAATTGAAATTTAAATAATCTGAATATAGAAGGTCACTAGTCTGCTTGTGGAATTGAACCTTATCCGAGGTACTGATAGTATCATACTTTATTTTGATCTCAAATAAATTATCTTCTTATGCTATGGAAACACTGAATGTTTTCCTTTATGTGTCTTTGACTGTGAATAATGCAGACTTGTGCTGGGAAGCTATCTTTACCTCAGGCATTAGATTCATGATCTCACTTAGTGATTCCTTTCTTTTTTCTGCATACCATTTAGATAAATCTTCCTTTGACTGGTAGGCTTCCTTTGAGGCCTGAGAAAAATAGTATTTATGGCCATGGAAGGATCCTGAACTACCTTCACTTTCCAATTTACAAGCTCTGGATTCAATTACACTTGTGCCACTCCCTAGCATGTCCAAACTTGTTTGTTCTTTAGGCCCTTCATCCTCTAAGTCTAGATACTGCTCTATCTGGATGGTTTTCATTTTCTTTCTGGCAGTGTGTTCATGGTCCATGTCCATTGCCTTTGAAACAATCCTCTTATTATGTGTACTGGGTTTTGGAACCTTAATTACCACCCTTGGAATACTCTGTTGTGTTGGTTCCTTTTGTACAGGGGCTTCAACATCCACACATTCTTCAAGATTTACAAAATTATCCAGGCCTTCAATAGGCTCATGCTCATATGGATCATTATTGTTCATTTTCCTCCTTCTAGATATGATTTGATGAGGATCATATTTTTTACCTAGAATTTGTGCAATAAACAAAGCTTTGAGCTTTGCCTCAACCTGTGCTAGACATGTTCTGGATTTTACAATGATTGGGCCAATCACAAAAGGAAACTTTATATTGCTTTCTCTATGATATTTGATGAAATTTTTCAGTTTCAGAGATGATTTTATGTCGTATGAACTCTAGAGAAAAAATTATGGGGGTTAAAAAGATGGGACACAAATAATGAAACTCATGAAAGCCATATACCCATATTACTGTAGAATTTATGAAAAGGGTCCAGTCTCCTACTATGTCTTCTGGATTCTGCATGTGAATTCTCATTTCTTCAATAACTTTGGGCAATTTAACATTGAAAATCATCTGGTAGGCCTTTGACACGACTTTATTGATAAAAATTACTGAAGTCATCCTGTTTCTTTCAATAGATATTGATTTTGCTTCAGGGATCTCTTCATTGTTGCTGGTGAGAAAAATATTCATCAGATATGTACAGTATTTGAAGTGTCTAAGAGAGTGGAAGTTCACTAGATATTTGTGGATGGTATCAACTAGGAACTCATCAAAATCAATGTAGACAACTTGACCTAACTCTGACTGGAAGAATTTGAGCAGGAAACCTAACATGACCTCAACTATCAGTCTATCACTATTAACACCTAAAACCCGACTTAACAAAGAGACGACACATTGAACCTCACTGGCCATGATATCGATGCTTAAGGGAAAAGACAGACTTTGTGGGAACTGATCAATCTTGCTAATAATTCTTAAAATCAAAGTTTTAATCTCTAGTTGACACTCCCTATAGACTCTAATAATTTCTTCCTCATCAAAAGGTTCAAAATTCTCAGAGAAAGACTTAAGAATTTTTAATGACTCCATGATTGACACATCATCAATTTTGCACAAGACTTTAGACCCCCTTTTATCAATTACAACTCTTTCTGACTCTGAGTATTTCTCTACACAACATCCTATAAATTCGGGAAACTAAAAACACAATTCAGTTGCATATAGAATGAGAGAAGCTTGGACAGACTCCAACAATGGAAAACCTTTCCCTTTAACGTCATCTAAGTTATGTCTTAATTGAGAAATAAGATCAATGATGAATTCAAGGTCACAAACATCATTATCTCTATCGATTAGGGCTTCTTCATTATTTTCTGGGCTTTGTTCAGATACTTCTAGCACGATGGAATCCATGGCAGCAAGAAAAAAATACTTGGTAATGGAAATTATAATGGCGCCGAGAATTCTAAATTTGGTCTAAGGTGACAGTTGCAACAGCTCCAATAGTTCCCACTTTGACAAAGATAAACAAAAATAAAAATCACATCAACTTTATAATATTCAACTTTTCAGAGTGACGGGTCAGCGGTTTCAATGTAAACCAATTTCTGCTCTGTAATCTTCCTCGTGCTGACACTTCTTTACCTTCAAAACCCGTGGTTTCCATTTCGGAACCACTTTATGGAATTAACCTCCGTGCACTTTCTAGGCCCGCAATGCACACAAGCCTTTGATCTGTCTCGATCGCAATCGTAACCATTGATATTTGATTTCTTTCCATCGTCGCTATTTTAGAACTCCTTTTGGCCAATTTAAACTATTATGACATATTTAACAACCCTCCAAATGTGTTCCAAATCATTTCGTGCCTCTGCTAAAATTTAAAGATGGTTTTTCTGAACTTATTAGGAAAATGTAATATATATATATATATATATATATA
>ML789171.1:96128-119827 GCA_009831015.1 Picea engelmannii | reverse complement strand
ATATATATATATATATATATATATATATATATATATATATATATATATATCACCCTCCTACCCATAAGAGAGAATAGATATTTCTCATGGTTTACATCTTCAACAATAATTGGCTCACAAAGAATGGAATGTGTCACAAGCGACATTTGAGCCCAGGTGGGGGGAATAAATTTTATCCTCCCAAATCACTGAGCTAGACCTAATTGAATGTGTGTGTATGCATGTGTCTGGATTTAAGCCTAAGTGGGGAGGATAAAATTTCTCTTCCCAAATCATCGAGCTAGACCCAATTGAATGTGCACACACACACACAAGATTTAATTTTCCTACAAATAAAAAGTAGATTTAACTCCTTTGGAGATCCTCAATCATTTATTATATATCAATCAATAAATAAAATGTTACTACAATTATGACCACCATATGGCCACCATAGAATTGTTGAGATGTTGAAAATTCTAGGTGTGCTCATATTGTTTCTTTTGTCCCACCTTGGTTGTTTCTTTTAGAACTTGAGTTGTATCTCTCTTGGCATTGGGGTGTGTCATGAGTATTACACCTCTTCCATACCACTTCTTGCCCCCATTTTAGATTTGCCCCATGTTTTCTAGTATAATTACACCCCTTTTGTCACCCTTTGTATATGTTACAATAATATATTTCAGAAAAATGATAGTAAGAGATATTTCATTTAGAGGATAGGTTGGTTTTCAATTTGAAGTTTTTATTCCTTGTTTATCTGGCTAAGTCTTTGAACTTTTGCTAGCTAGTAATTGTTGTTCACAATAAATTTCTCAAATTTAATAAGAAATATGGATATCATCTTGTGTTAGCAAGGATTTTTCGGTTAATTAATATTTCTCCCATTGGGATTCAAGTCTTTCCAAAGATATTTTTGTGTTTGTGCCAATGTTAATGAAAATAATTGGGGTCACATCCAAGTCCATGAGATTTTGTAGATACCCAAGTGAATATGGAATGGAAACTTGATCCAGATTTAGGAGCAGAATGAACTGATTAACAGAATGAATACGATAAACACAGAGATATGAAGAATAACACAAATATCCAGTGAACAATATCTTCTATTAAATAATGAAATAGGCTGAAACTGTAAAACTACAGAACTGAAATACTTGCTCGAATGGTGGTAGCTATCTCTGAGAAGAGATGTGGCTGCTACGTTCATTTGTCTTAGCAAAATGGATTAGAATGAGGCTCTAGAGGCCTTTTTGATATTACTCATGAATTCCAAAACCATAGACATCCAAAAACCTAACCCTATAAGGTGAAACACCAAAAGTCATGTGGGCCCTATGGGTAAGTTGGTGTAATTTGGTACCTCAACTTCCAAGGGTCATAACTTTTGCATATGACCTCCGTTTTAGGTGCGTGGTAGCCTATTGGAAAGGTATTTCAAAGAAATACAAATTCCACAATCAAACTCTGACTCCATCTACAATTTCACTGTGGAAAGCCAAAAAAACAATGTTTAGGGCCCCAAAACGGTCCTAGAAGTCCAACAAGATGTGTTGACATGAAAACATACAAAATAAGCTAGTTGGATTAGGAGAGAGGCCACCTGTTTCCACCTGGAGGATGTGTGGGGATTCAGACAACCCCAGAAGTGTAGAATCCACAATTACAAAGAAACACAGAAGAGCGTGTTGAACAAAAAATAGACACGAGGAGCCAGTTGGAATAGGTGGGTGGCCACCAATATCCACCTGAATCAATTCTCTCCCCTTAGTAAGTGATGGTCTCCATTGTGTTGAGTTCCCCCATCAGGCGAGGAAACTTCTGCTAGATTTGGCCCCGGGTGAGCCACTTGCCTTGGTGTAGGAGTTGCCCTGCCTTGACAACCCGATAAAGCTAGATCCGCTGCTGGCGAGTGCCCTTGACCTGTGTGTCCACTATCTGATCAGTGGATTCTTGTTCCATGCAGTCAGGATTGAGCTCTGTTGATGTCAGTTGTTCTACGATCTCGAAGGTGTCCAATAATGAGGGAAAATATGGCCGAAGGAGGTCCACATTGAATATTTGATGCAGACCAAGGAAGGGTGGAGTGTTGAGCTCAAAAGCGGGTGGAGTGTTGAGCTCAAAAGCATTGTTACCCACAACCTTAGTGATAGTGTAAGGCCCGTAACTAAGTGGGTGAAGCTTCAGATGGGGCCCAGTGAGACGCATCTTCTACAAATGTAACCAGAATATGTCGCCAACCTAAAACTGGCGTGGTACCCTATGTTGATCATGGTGTTGCTTATACTTAGCACTGGATTTATGTAAAATATCCTGGACCTGTTGGTGGATGTGTTGAAGCCGCTGAATGAATCTGGTGGCTTTGTCGATTGCAGACTGATCAAGGGAAGATTTTGTCTGTGCAGTGGCAAGATGAAGTGCAACATCAATGGGTCCCTAGGGTTGGAATCCCAGACCCACCTGAAATGGGATATGGTCGGTGGAACTATGGAGAGCTTTGTTGTAATTGTGTTGGACATATGGGAGACTCTTGTCCCATGTACGTGGATGCTTATAATTGTACATGCGTAGGATGTGGACAATCATTTGATTGACAACCTCTGTTTGGCCATCGGTTTGGGGGTGGAAAGTAGTGGATTTTGTGAGCTTGGTGTCCAATAGTGACCAGAGACTCGACAAAAAGGTGTTGAGGAACCTGTTGTCTCAGTTAAAGATGATGGTCTGTGGTATCCGAAAGTGGACTCACACTCATTCGAAGAAGATCTTAGCAATATCTGCCACTGTGACATTCTTCTTATAGGTTGTGAGGATGGCCATCTCCGAAAACCAATCAACGACCACAAACACATAGTCATTTCCTTGCTTGGTGGACGACAATCTAGACATGTAATCCATTGAGATGGATTACCAAAGCTTCTCAGGAATAGGAAGAGGGGTGTATAATCCTTTCTTCTTGATGGTTGGATTGGCAATGGCATAGGCAGTGCAAGATTTGATATACTTGTTGATGTCCTGTCGAAGTTTTGGCCAATAAAATGTTTCTGAAGAATGACCACAATTTTCTCCACGCCAAAATGTCACACCACCCGACTATAGTGGGCTTCCCAAATAAGCTTCACACGCTCGCTTGTAGGAACATAGAGATGGCCCAGGTGGCATAAGAGTTCATCCTGAATGTGAAAATCAATGACAACTGCACCTATACCCAAGCGCTAATAGGTGGTGGCGAAGTCCGGATCTTGCTGATAAAGTTGGGGCCACTCAGATGCTTCATGTACATAGGAATGGAGCATAGTGGTGAGTGCAACCACATAAGGCCAGTTGAGGAAGTCAGTGACACAATTGGAGATACATGTCTTATACTTTATGTTGAGATGGAACTACTGTAGGTAGGTGGACCACTTCTGATGGATATCATTTGGAAATTTCCCTTATGTTTGTATGAACTACAGAGGCTTGTGATCAATGTGTATGATCGTCTCTTTCCTCAGAATGTAATGTTTCCATTGACGACATATTTGTACAATGGAATACATTTCCTTGTCATAGGTGGGGTATTTCCGGACAGTATCGAAGAGTGTCTCACTATGGTATTCCATCGGATGCCCGTGCTGAGTGAGAACTGTGCCCACAACATTGTTAGATGCATCAGTCTTAATCTCGAATGGTTGTTTCAGATCAAGCAAGAAGAGTACTAGAGCTGAGCACAAGCGATGCTTCAGATCATCGAATGCTTGTAGTTTCTCCTTCCCCCACACTAAATTGGCCCAAACACTGCCCTTGGTCTCTTGGAAGAGGGCCCATGAAATATGGGAGAATCCCATTATGAACCGTCGGTAGAAGTTGACTAGTCCCAAAAAGCTTCGAAGCTCAGTCAATGTGGTCGGAGTTGGCCAATCATGGATGACTTGGATCTTAGCCGGATCAACATGTACCCCATTCTCATCAACAATGTAGCCCAAGTATTGGACCCTGTTCATGCCAAAAGAGCATTTTTCTAAGTTGGCATAAACCTTGTGCTGCCGCAAAGTGATCAAAACTTGCTGAATATGCCGCATGTGCTCCTCCCACGTTCTGATGAAGATGAGGATGTCATCCAAATATACCACCACAAAGGAGTTGGTGAAGGGTATCAATACATCATCCATCAACCTCATGAAAGTGGTTGGTTCATTTGTGAATCCAAAGGGCATGACTAGCCATTCGTAGAGACCTTCTTTAGACTTGAAGGTTGTCTTCCATATATCAGTTAGTTCGATGGGAACCTGGTGGTAGCCAGAATTCAGGTCAATCTTGTTGAAGAAATTTTCTCCCTTGTTAGGGACCTAACCCCTCTCATAGGTAGAATAATATATTTTGATGTAATAAAGGTCAATATTAACAAGTCCTGGCAATAAAGAAGAATAATTCGAATGTAAGAAGACCTAATAGAAGCTTCCGCTTCTAGAAGGATCTTCCTCTAGATGGTTCTTTTGATAGATATATTTAGTATAAATATGAGTCGAGGGTATGAGAACTATTGTCTTGGATATTATTGTAATAGAGCTCTGCTCGACTGGAGGTTTCCTCCTTGAAGAGGCAAGTGAACATTGCTCTCAGTAATTGAAGTGCTCTTTCTGGTGTTATTTTGTTATCATTTCAGTATTATTGTGGTGTTGCTCTGGTTATATTGTTGTTCATCTGCCATTTCTAGAATTTTATTTATGTTCTGCATACTTTTTATATCTGGAATATTACAAGTGGTATCAGAGCACTTTCCTCGGCAGAAAATTGTGGGTTAATTTTTTTTCCATGGTAGATACGTATTTCAGTGTCTTTGAGCTACAAATATTTGTCGTTACACACATAAACCCACGGTCAGGGATTCATACATGCAGGAAATACAAGTGGTACTTAAGCGCACGTCTGTTGGCCACCCTTGTAACCCCTGTTGGTACCCTTTCGACTGGTAGCGCATCAGACAACACATGTATACATATCAGCCTAGATTTCCTAAAGCCCTCTTTAGATAAACCAATCGGTCGCCTGACTGCTATAGTGCCACCGAGAACAACACTCGGGAATATACTCTCTAGTACCTGGGTAGTCGGGTAGTATGACTAAGGGCACGGTCTAGCCTCCTTAGTTGGTGCCCTGAGATATTGGGCCGATTACTAATGTTGGACCCCACACATATATCAGAGAGCTATAGCACATGGAAAACCCTTTTCTATAGAACCCTTGAATATTTAACCCTTGGGGACGGAAACAAAAAATAAAACAGATAGGATCTATTGCTACACAATTGTGTTCGAGTTGCCAAATCACTACACATTTCTTCCTGGTTAAGCATTTGGGAATTTCATCACTGCAGTATTCCTGGATTTATCTCTTCGCCCTTATCACATTCATACCTATCATTTTTCAGCAAAAATTTTGACCCCACCCACCCCTCTTCGGTTCCCTCGTCATCATGGCCCATACCCGTAGCCAAGACTTGGAAGCTCGCTTCAATACCTTGCAATCTAATTTCACAGAGACCGAACAAGAAGTGAGACAACTCAGTGTCAATATTTCCACCATCAATAAAAACATGCATTCCTCCATTGTCGCCTCATTCATGGAACTCAAAGAAGACCTCAAACAAGACATGACTACCCAGCTTGAATCTGGCACTTTGATGATCTGCACCAAACTGCATATCCCTGTAGATTCCCCTTTATCTGACCCACCTTTGCATACCAAAGCTAAAACTTCCTCTCATTCCCATAATTATCAACCCCATCAGCGTGAACTATGCCTTCTGCGGGTGGATGTGACCAAATTTGATGGCTCAGATCCCACTGGTTCGGTAACTCAAATGGAACATTATTTCTCTTTGTACGACATTACAGATGACTTGACCAAACTCTGGTATGGTGTTCTCCATCTAGATCAAGAATGTTGGCAATGGTGGAAATGGAGAAAAATTGCACGTCAAAGGTATGTTTCTTGGACACACTTTGTGGCATAGCTTTATGAATGCTTTGACACTGAAACCAACCATTTAGGCCATTTGACAAATTTGAAACAATTTGGCACAGTGGAAGACTTTATAGCTGCTTTTAAGTGACTGGATTTTCGTACAGAGGGCATGTCTAATGATTTTTTCCAAGAATGTTTTATCAGTGGCCTCAAGGATGAGATTCGTGCCCATGTCCTCATGGCTCGTCTTCAGAGTTGGGTGGAGGATACTAAACGAGATAAGGAAGCACAACATGTTGTCTCTTCTCAAAACCATAAACCTTCCTTTATTCCTCGCACTAAACCAATAAATCCCACTCCTCCTTCTACTCCACTAAAGATCCAAAAAATGACCAGGGCCGAAATGGATGAACACCAACTCAAAGGCCTTTGTTATAATTGTGATGACAAATATTTTCCGGGACACAAGTGTAAGGAACAAAATCATTTTATGGCCATCTCGGAGGATGTTTCAGAAGAGGATGTTGAAGCTCCCCTTGTGTCTGAGTCAGTTGAACCCACCGACATTACACCTCCCTCGAACCCTCCCGAAGTAGAACCGGTCATATCCCTAAATGCTCTCACGAGCTTCTCTGCTTCCCAAACCCTCAAACTAATTGGCTACATCAAGCATAGGAAGGTCATCATTATTTTTTTCTTTTTTTTTTGTCTGGAGGAATCAACAACTAGTTGGGCACGTGCTCGCGTTACACGTGGCCGTGTTATCCAACCGCTACCACTATAACCTCCAGGTGTGCCCACGATGCCCCTTACGCGGCACACAAGGTAAGTCGGGGGGAATTGAACTCGAAACCTCATGGAACTTCATTTTCATGGCACTTGCCAATTGAGCTGCCCCCCGGGGGCGGAAGGTCATCATTCTTGTTGATAGTTGCAGCACCCATAATTTTATTCATTGTTGTATTGCCCAAGAAACTAATTGCTATATCCATACAGTAAATAATTTCCAAATCATGATTGCCAATGGCGGGTCCATGAAACGTGGAGGGCATTGTGAAAATGTGTGTCTCCAAATTGGTGACTACCACCTGAAATATCATATGTTTTCTATCGACATGGGCAGTTGTGGAATTGTGTTGGGTGCAGACTGGCTAAGGACTTTGGGTCCCATTCTCATAGATTTTAAGGAATTAACCATACAATTCGACCAGGAGGGCCAACAATATAAGTTCCAAGGCATCACCACCAGTTCCCCTGAGATCATTAGTTCCCATCGCATGGAAAAGATGTTAAAAAAATTCATTCGGGCGTTATCGCCCAACTTCATGCCATACAAGCAACTGATACACCCTTTGTGCTACAGGACCTCCAATCCATCCTCTCTAATCATCAAGTGGATTTTTCCACTCCCCAGGGACTCCCTCCTTCTCATGGTGTTCATGATCATTCCATTCCCCTTGTCCCAGGAAGCCTTCCTCCCAATATTTGTCCCTATCGTCACCCCTTTTCCCAAAAGAATGAAATTGAGAAAATGGTTCAAGAACTGCTTAACACAGATGCTATCGGCACTAGTACGAGCCCCTACTCTTCTCATGTGGTCATGGTCATGAAGAAAGAAGGCTCTTGGCTCATGTGTCCTAATTTTCGTGCCCTCAACAAACTCACCATTAAAGACAAATTTCCCATTCCTGTCATTGATGACCTCTTGGATGAATTGAGTGGTGCCCAGTTATTTACTAATCTTGATATTTGTTCTGGCTACCACCAGATCCGTATGAAAGAGGTAGACATTCCCTTTGGTTTGTGTAATTCTCCCTCCACTTTCCAAATCCTCATGAATCATGTCTTCCATCTTTTTCTCCATCATTTTGTCTGAGTTTTCTTTGATGATATCCTCATCTATAGAAAAACCTGGACAAACCATCTTGCTCATGTGGATCGAGTTCTCCATCTACTCTCTCAACACCAACTTTTCCTGAAACAATCTAAATGTGCTTTTGGCGCCTTAGAAGTCAAGTACTTGGGTCATATTGTTGGAAAGAACGACGTCAGGGTGGATCCTAAAATGATTGAAGCTATGCAATACTAGACTCACCCAAAGACTCTCAAAAACTTGAGTGGATTTATGGGCTTAACATGTTATTATCACAAGTTTGTTAAGAATTATGGAAAGATTGCGGCCCCTCTCATTGCACTCCTTAAAAATAATTCTTTCACCTGGACCCCAACAACTTCTCAGTCTTTTCAAACCTTGAAGATGGCCATGTGCACCACTCCAGTCCTGGCACTTCCTGATTTCACAAATACCTTTGTCCTGGAATGTGATGCTTTAGGGAAAGGAATTGGCATTGTCCTTATGCAAGAGGGTCGACCTTTGGCCTTTACCAGTAGACAATTGTCTGAACGAAATTTGGGAAAATCAATCTATGAAAAGGAAATGTTGGCTATTATACATGACATTGATCTTTGGCACCCTTATCTATTACAACCACGCTTCCAAATTAAGATAGATCATCAAAGCCTCAAGTATTTTCTGGAACAATGCATTTCCTCCCCAGAGCAACAAAAATGGGTGACTAAGCTCTTTGGATATGATTATGAGATCATTTACAAGAAAGGAAAATGCAACGTGGTTGCGCATGCAATTTCTCAAAAATATGAAGATGAAGGGTTCCTTTTTTCTCTCTCCTTCATTGTACCAGATTAGCTCCAAGCCGTTCGCTAGGAATGGCTACACGATCCAAAAATTTCACATCTGATACAACAATTGCAGTCCAATTCTCCAGTTTCCCCAGGGTACTCTTGGCTCCATGATGAGATTCGATACAAAGGTCGTTTGTATTTAATTAAACAGTGAAAACTTAAATCCATGGTACTTTCTGAGCTTCATGCTACACCCACAGCTGGGAACTCAGGGTTTACCAAAACCTATGATAGGGTCAAACATTATTTGTTATGGGATGGTATGAAATAGGATGTTCATAATTTTGTGGTTGAATGTGATGTGTGTCAACACAACAAGGGTGAAACAGTCAAATCTCCTAGCACACTACAACCGCTTCCGATTCCACCTACTATTTGGAAGGATATCTCTATGGATTTTATTGTGGGCTTACCTAAATCGAGAAATAAATCATTCATCATGGTAGTCGTTGATCGTCTTTCCAAGTATTCTCATTTATGTGCTCTTCAACACCCATTTACAACAACCATTGTGGCTCAACTTTTCATGGATCAGGTCTTCAAGCTTGATGGCATGCCGCATTCTATTGTTTCTGATCGCGACCCAACTTTCACCAACAATTTTGGGCAAGAACTATTCAAGTTACAAGGCACCCAATTGCATCTCAGCACAACTTATCATCCCCAGACTGATGGTCAAATTGAAGTTGTCAACAAGTGTTTGGAAACATATTTGAGGTGTTTTGCATCGGAAAAGAAAAATCAGTGGGCTCAATGTTTATCACTAGCTAAATTGTGGTACAACACTTCATACATTACAACTACCTGCATGACTCCTTTTGAAGCAGTATATGGACAAAATCCACCTTCATTTCTCTCATATTTACCAGGTATCTTGAAGGTCCAGACGATTGACCAAACGCTTACAGTTCGAGAGGCTATTCTCCGTACCCTCAAAGAGAATTTGGTCATGGCCCAGAATCGCATGAAGCAACAAGTAGATCAATGTCGCTCTGAACATCAATTTGAAGAAGGGGATTAGGTGTTTCTTCGACTAAAACCTTACAAGCAAAATTCCCTCAAGGATAACCATTGTCAGAAATGGGCACACAAATTTTATGGCCCTTATATCATTCTCAAGCGTGTGGGATAGGTGGCCTATCAGTTAGATTTTCCTAGTCATTCTAAGCTACATCATGTTTTTCATGCTTCTTGCTTAAAGAAGGTGATTGGAACTAAGTGCCAAACTCAAACCAACCTTCCTGAGTTGGACAAAGAAAGCTCCATTTGGCTATAGCCAGAAGTATTTTTGGACCAACGTGAGCATCGCCTGCATCAACAAACCATCAAGGAAGTGTTATTCCAGTGGAAAGATACAACCCCAACAAATGCCACTTGGGAACCAACTACCATTCTACAACAATTTCCACATCTCAAGCCTTGAGGACAAGGTTGTTTTTAAGGGGGAGGACATGTTAGGGACCTAAACCCTCACATAGGTAGAATTATATATTATGATGTAATAAAGGTCAATATTAATAAGGCCTAGCAATAAGGAAGAATAAGTCGGATGTAAGAAGACCTAATAGAAGCTTCCGCTTCTGGAAGGATCTTCCTCTAGATGGTTCTTTTGATAGACATATTTAGTATAAATATGAGTCGAGGGTATGGGAACTGTTGTCTTGGATATTATTGTAATAGAGCTCTACTCGACTGGGGGTTGTTGCAATGTCCCCGACCATCAACCCCACTATCGGGCAACACTACTACACTGAATAACACTTATATAGTAAGAATTTAAATGAAGTTAAATGACTTAACATAGTAAACATATAATTACTGCTAAGATATAGAATTAATGGAATTAACAATAAATATCGTTGCAACAGAATACATGATAATATTGCAAGCATCACAGACATGCATTTTAATTGAAATTAAACACATGCATATACTTATCTTTGAAACTGTAGTAACTCCACCAACTACGTGCAGAAATTCCACAAACCTCCCAGCCTTAGACCTTTTGTCTCATCACGCTCAGCAGTGGGTCACCCTCGAGCTGGGACTAAGTTCCACCCAAGGAAAGGGAATCCTAGACTAGACTGAGGTTACAGGAAAACTGCACAAAGAAACTGGAAGGATTCTCTCCAGGAGCCTTCTTACGCCCACTACTCAGACTCTCATTCCCCACATGTTTGTTCCACCCGGGAGTATACACCTTCACAAGCACAGTCCATCGATGCTTCACCTCCCTCTCTGGTTCTTGACAACATGCCGGATCAATAATTCTCATAGCTCTGTAGGTGGTGCTGAACTCTCTTTGGTAGAAAACCACTTCCTAGCAGACTCTCTCACCTGGAGAGAGTTTCTCACAGGCCTAACAATCTACCTCTTCTACCACAGACTTGAGAACCCAGTTCTTCAACCAGTTTCGACCCAATTCTCGCAAGTTTAGGATCAATAATATCTTTGGTTAACTCACAGGTGACATCAACAACAGGAAAATTGGGTGTGGATGTCCAGAAGACGACAACAAGCCACTAAACACAACACGGTTCAGGTAACATCGGTTTTCAGGATGCATGACAAGAAATCCACGTAGAGGTCAAACACAGACTCAACAGTTCATACAAAGGGTGTATCATCTTCTCAAGAAAACATCATAGGATTCGGTTCTCATAATTGCGTGAGGCTTACAAATATCAGACGAAAATTCTGGTTTCAAACAACCGACCGCAGAATGGAGGCGAACCCCCATCACGGCTCAATTCTTGGGTTAAATTTCATGTGCCAGGGTCGACACATGTCGCCCATGAAGATGCATGCACTCCATTAGCATGTGTTCCCATTTGCACACGTTCCCCCTTCCAGGAACTTAGGGTAAAACATACATTTCTCATAGATTTTGGAATAATAATAAATTATTATCCCCAAGGACTCAAGCCCCTAAGCTTAGCCCCTCTTCCAACCTTTCGGCCCCTTTCCCTTACCCACTCTGTGGAAGCTTAGTCCCCCATCACTCTTTCTTCTTGGTTGGTCTGCACACAATGATGTTTAATCTTTATTAATGTTCTACATAATTACATATACAAAAACATGTTCCTGGCCTTTAACACTTAGGCTCTTCGGCCTAATAAACACATAAGCCTACCAGCTTATCAATACTCAGCTCACCAGCCTACAAAACATGATTTACAATTCATAAACATAATTACAATAGGGCTCGTCCTTGGGGATATTACAATCCCCTCCCCTTATTTTTGCATTGTCCTTAGTGCAACTTTCACACAACATCAACAAGATTTTCAAAATATTCAAAAAGATGTGGGTATTATGCCTGCATAACATCCTCATGCTCCCATGTCACGTCCTCAGGACCGTACCAAGTCCATTGGACGACCATACCAAGTTCACTGGACCTTTACAAGCCATACGGCTCGACTCCAGAGTTGTTTTATTTTCCGGTCCAATATGCGCACGTGATACACTTGCAGGACACCTTCTTGCTCCACCTGAATTAGATTCCAATCAATTACATGATTAACATTAGGTATATATTTCTTAAGCAATGAAACATGAAACACATTATGTACAGTCGTGGATGCAGGTAACGCAAGCATATATGCAACTGGCCCAATCCTTTCTAGGATTTCAAATGGCCCACAAAATCTGGCTACCAACTTGGAGCAGCTTCCCAACTTCAGGGATCTTTTATTGGCTTTTACTTTCAGGAAAACATGATCTCCCACTTTAAACTCTCTATGGGTTCTGTTTTTATCAACATAACTTTTCTGTCTGTCTTGGGCAGCCTTTAAATCCTGCTTAATTTTTAGCATTTGTTCTTCCATTTCATTGAGCAACTCTGGCCCAACTACTGCCCTGTTAGATGGATTATCCCAACTTACTGGAGTATTGCACTTTCTGCCATGCAATGCTTCAAATGGGCTCATCTTCAATGATGCTTGATACCCATTATTGTAGGCGAATTCTACCAAGTGTAGTCTTCCCATTTCGATGGCTTTTCCATCACATACATCCTCAATATGTCTTCTATTACTCGATTCACCCGTTCTGTCTACCCATCAGACTCAGGATGATAGGCTTTGCTAAAGTTCAGATTCGTTCCAAATCTCTTGAATAACCCTTTTCAAAATTTGGAGGTAAATTTTGGGTCTCTATCCGACATAATTGTCTTGGGAATACCGTGCAATCATGCCACTTCCTTCATAAAGATGTCGGCAACATCCACTGCATTGTGAGTCATATTTAATGGAATAAAATGGGCAACTTTTGTAAGCTTTCCCACCACCACCATGATTGAATCATGTTGCTTGCCTTTTCTGGACAATCTTGTGATGAAATCCATTGTCACCACTTCCTACTTCCACTCAGGAATGGGTAAAGGTTGCAGCAACCCTGCTGGGTGTCTATGTTCAGCTTTAACCTTTTGGCATTCCATACATCTGGCAATGTATTATGCAATATATTTCTTCATACCTAGCCAAAAATAATGGCTCTTGAATGTTGCCACAGTTTTCTGATATCCAGGGTGCCCTGCATAAGGCACATTATGCATTTCATGGAAAATTGCAAATTTCAAATACTGGACATTAGGTACATAAATTATGTTCTTGTACAGAAGTATTCCATCAGTTTCCAATTTATAATTTTCCACTTTCTGTGGCATCTCACCTTGTTGTAGCTTTGCTACCAAATCCCTGTACTGCAAATCTGTATTTGCAGCCTCCGAAATTCTGCCTTTAATATTAGTCTGGTACATGCTAATGGTTGTAGCATGTAATTCATGTACTTTCTTGTTGAGTGCATCAACCAATTTATTCTCCTTCCCTTTCATATGCTTGATATCAAAATCGTACTCACAGAGAAAATCCAGCCACCTACTATGTCTAGCGTTCAAGGTTGGTTGATCAAAAAAATACTTCAGACCATTATGGTTTGTTCTTAGTTCGAACCTCCTTCCCATGAGGTAATGTCTCCATTTATTTAGAGCATGCACTATGGCTACCAACTCTAAATCATGAGTGGCATAGTTCCTTTCATGCTCTTTCAACTTTCTGGATTCATAACAAATCACGAATCCATTCTGACTGAGGACTCCTCCTAGTCCTTCTTTGCATGCATCTATTCACACCACAAAGTCTTCATTTGGATCTGCAATTGTTGGCCCTTGACCAAATTTTGGGAGATCCTTGGTCAAGGTGACCTATTTTCGGACTTCGACAACCTGTCGAAGATAGAGTGCAAGACAAAGCATAGATCGCGGGATCTTGGCCTTTTTTTGGGTCCTTTTTGGGATTTGGGAATATGTAACGGGTATGGGATGTTGGTCCATGGGTTTACCCATGTTTAGGCCTATGTTGTGAAGTATAAATAAGTAGCTAGGTGACATAAGTAATGGGGTTGATAAGCTAAGTGATAAGTGCAAGTATGGTTTGTAGATGCTCTGTGCATATTGTGAGAAACTTGTAGAGCTAAGTGCAAGTGGTTGTAACAGACTGTGAAAGGTTGTGTGCTAGACCTAGATCGAGGAAGGAGGATCTGGCGAGGTGCGCGCAGATCTCCTATCCTATGTGGAGTAGGGTTTTTGTGGCTCTGTGCATGTAGATGATTGATTGAAGCTAATAAATAAGAAGAATTGGTGGACGTATCCCTAGGGTGGGGGTGAACCACGTAAATACCGTGTTATTCTGCTTTATGCGATGTGTTTGTGTATTTATGTGTTATTTGCTAAGTGTTTGATATAGATAGATAGATAGATCTGTTTATGATTTGTGTGTATGATGAATCTGGATGCTAGATCTGACATAGGTGAATGCGCTTAGTGCTTGAATCTGCTATATTTGATCCATTTATTTATGCTAAGTGATTAAATACATTAGATCAAGGTGAATGTTGTGATGCTCTGTTTTCTCTGTGGAGTAGATATTGGTTAAATAATGATGAACTAACGATGCTAAGTGATCTATTAAGTATTATAATCATAGATCTATGTCCCAGCTAAGGTTGCTGACACCTGAGTCCTGCAACCACCCCTGCCTCTACCTCGGGTGAGACTTCATCTACTTCACAGGTGTTGCCAAAAGGGTCGATAGTTAGGGTTTTGTTGGTGCATTGTTGTAGTGTTTAACGCTAGGTCTGCCCCTGTGCCAACAAATGGTTTCGTTGTCGGGAGGTGAAACTATGATTGCTGGGAATTGAGGAAGAAGAATATCTTTGAAAATATCCGACTTGAAATTGTGAAAGCTCTGTGCGTAGATCTGTTGCTCTAGTGCGCAGTACTCTACTTAGTTTGACAAGCTCAGTGCTAAGGAAAAAAAGTCCGATTTGAAGAAAAGAGGTAAGATCTGAAATCTTTGTGCTCTGAGAAAGGAAAAAGTGAGACTTTTTTATTAAAAGAGGTAAGATCTGAAAGCTTTGTGCTCTGAGAAAGGCAAAAGTGAGACTTTTTTATTAAAAGAGGTAAGATCTGAAATCTTTGTGCTCTATAGAAGTAAGATAAGTGTAAATTTTTGTTTCAACAGTATGGATCTAGGTATGTTTGATAGATTCTATCCTAGCTTGAAAACTAGGGTATTAATAGATGAAAGAAGATTTGATATGAGTAGATCTGATAAGAATAGTGAAAAATATGTTATACCTATGCATAGAAAGAATGTTTGGACTAATAAGTGTATGTAGGATCCTAGAAAGAAATATTTGCAGGTTAGCTACCATGATCCTAGTGCGCAGTGCAGGAAAGGTTGGAGATCATTTAAAAGAAAGAGAGGATTAACCCTCTGTTACTGTTGCAGAAAATCGGGACATCTTGCTAAGGAATGCCCTGGGAGAAGACCCAGTTGTCTTTGTTGCAAAGCCATGGACCATGAAGTATTGGAGTGTCCTAGAATGATTGCTAAGCTTGAAGAAATGAACATGAGACAAGAAAACACTAGGACAAATCTAGAAACTAAGATTATGACAGAATCCCAGAAAGAATCAAAGAAAGTATTACTACAGATGAAAGAAACCTTGAATGACCACCGACATGTCAGATTATCAGAGATCTTCAGAGAAAAAGCATGCCTTGAAGAAAAAATAGGAGACTTTGACATTGACTGTGTTCTAGATGAGGAAACACAGGTGAATATCATGACAAAGAGAACTTGGGAAGCTATAGGGAGGCCTGCTATGATTCCTTCATTAGGAGGAGTATGACTATTCAAAGGAAAGTTGATAAACCTATGTGGAAAGCTCACCTGGATAGCTATGAATGCCAATGGAACTTCGACAAAGGAAGACTTTGAGATTATTAAATTTATTGAGAACAGTGCCCCATGTACCATGCTACTAGGAAAACCTTGGATTGAAAGAGATCAGAAGGAAAGAAGAAGAGAAAGTTTTAGAACAACATAAGCAAGAGTTAAAAGAATTCATGACTAGAAGAATCACACACTTGATTGAAGAACAAAAGAATAGATATAAACTATTTAACACTAGGGACCCGAATGTCAAAGTTGAAAGAACACTAGAAGACCCAGAGAAGATTGAAGTACCTATTCCAGATAAAGAAGAAGGATCACCCTCGAATCTTAGGAAAGAATCTCAACAACACAAAGTAACTATGCCAAAAGAAAGTAAGAATCAGAATGGAAAAAGGCATACTGAGATGAAGCTCACTGGGAAGAAGGCTATAAAGCTAAGTAAGAAGAGAGCTAAGATGGACAAGTTGCAGAAGGTTCCAGAGGGAACCTCGCAGAAGGAAAATTTGCAAAATTGGAGCTTCGTCGGGATATCAGGACAACGACACATGGCACTTCGCCATGGTGAAGCAATATAGTCGTTGGGGACATTATAACCATTAGATTAATGCTTCGAATGGGTAGAAAGACATTTATGGTCAGAGATCTCGCCATCCAACTGTTGGGACCATGCCATAATAGACAGAACAAAGCTAATGAAGGATTCATAACTGTTGCAAGTGACATGTTGCCAAGTTACCTATTTATCCCATCACGCCATGCACCAAGAACACTTTTGCGAATTGAGAGTTTGATCTCGCCGACTAAGTTGATTTTGCACAGTGATCATCGTGCTCTTGCTCTCTATCCCATTACTGTGTCTAAGATACTCCCTGAACCCGAGATTGTTAACCCCGAGTGTGTATGTCGAACGAGTTGAGAGCTACAGAGAAAGAGGTTGAAGAAGTTCTGATCGACCTCATGAACGAAAGAGTGATGTCAATGTCTACAGTTGTACAAGCATCATCGATGAGAGGACTGCCAGCCTCTCTGCCTACTGCTCATGGAGCCAGACCATCCCGACCTTTAGATGAAAAGTGAACCAAGAACAGGGATGATCTAGCGAATGCCAACTTTATCCCGACCATATTACCCACCTATATAGCACCTCTGAGAGGCACAGTAAATCGAGACAGCATGCCCATGGATTTCAAATACACTTTGGTTACAACGTACCTCTCGAAGGGGATACACGCAGTTCGAGGAGACCAATATAAGATTGCAGCGTTGAAGTTTAGCGAATTCAACCTCAGAGATCGCAAAGTCTATAACATGCTCGCCCCACACAAGTACCTGACCAAAACTAAGGAGAAGAATTTGAATATAATCCCCTAGTCGTGGACTATGAAACTCGCGGAGTCCACCCTGTTGAACGTCATGAAGATTCCCCACTTTAGTAGACACCAGGAAGTCAATGCCTATGTCAAGCTATTGCTTTCTTTTTACCATGGCAGCTATTTGTGGCTAAATCGCCATATAACAGTTGATCTGACCGTGATCAATCGGATCATAGGGTTGAGTATGCAAGGACCTGATCCACAAGAGTTTTACCCTGAAAAATCCATGGATCAGGCTCTAGCACGGAAGATCAAGGACACTTATGGTGATGTCGAGAAGGGAATGCGAGGCTACAAGGTAGATTATATCTAGAGTGGTGCATTGTGCCTCGCCTGTCATTTGATTGCAGGGAAGTTAATATGAAAGAACTGACCGACCCAAGTCATTGGTTTGGTAGTCGACCTCACATGGAAGTGCGCAGAAGGCCTTTAGATGAATTGGGCGAAGTACCTGGTGAACTAGTTGGAAATTGACTGCAGAGAAGCACGGGATAAAGGATATGAATTTCATTTTATCTGGCTCTTGATCCTTATATATTTTATTGCTTGGGAGATGTCGGAAGGTACGACCTTCCCAGACATCGAGCCATTTGAACCACTAGCCATGAAGTTCAGTACACTGTGGTATTCAAGCGATATGAATAAACAGTGGCAGTCGAATGTTGTTTTTCATACGTTCTACAATAAATTGAAGATAACCACACACTTTGAGCCTCCCATGACTCCAAACACTCTACACTGGTTCAAGTCTTTGATGAAGTTCAACACAGATCGACATTTTATTTACGTCACAGTGCGCGCAGACGAACACAAGAAATAGATTCAGTCCTACTACAAGCTGACGGAGGAGGACTTGGAGGAGATCACTAAGGACTGGTCGGCGAACCTCCTTATCCCATCAAACCCTGTGGAGATATCTGACTTTGACAGCCTAGAAACTGTGCGGGATACACCCAGACCTAGCAGGACAAAGAAGATCGAAGAGGTCCAAGAATTAGACAACGCATCCATGAAAACTGCTTCCATATCACCAGAGCGAGGAGGTGATGGTGAAGAGTTGAATGACAAAGAAGTTGAACAGAAGCAAGGAGACGAGGTTGATCCCCTGAAGAAGAGGAAAGGTTCACCTCCTAAACCTTCCTCCTGAAAGAAATCGAAGGCCACCATGACCAAGATGCAAACTGTCCTCACCTCTGATGACTTTGACTTCCTCATAGCAGCCCTGCAAGATGCTTCGCTGGAAATAGAAGAGAAACAAGAAGAAAAGTAAGAGGATATGTGTGATCAAATTGAGACTGAACTCCAAGGGTTACAACAGGCCCTATAGTTCAGCCGCAAAGTCTCCACTACACCGGGAGAACTTGAATTGGGAGATGAACCAGCTCAACTCCACCGCCTAGCTGATATAGTCAAAGCTCACCTTCGACGAGTGCAGGAAGAAATAGAGAAAGCCACCCAGGCTTTGACACAAGTACAAGGAGTACTCGTAGAGAAACACGGTGCTGCAGAATAGGGAAAGCTTGCTCTTCAAGCGAAGTTTGACGAAGAAAAAGCACAACTACAGCAAGAAAAGGAACAATTTCTTGCTGAGAAACTCGAAGTAAAAGAAGCAGTCAATAGATAACTTCACTCTGTGACAGTCTTAGAAATCAAGGAAGAATATCGAGTTACACAGCAGGTGAACCAGCTCGCAGAATCCATCCAGCAGCTACAACAACGCATAGCAGATTTGGAGCTACACACTGTACCTGAGACCCCACAAGATGTAAGAGACCAAAGAGAAGCAACCGTCTAGATCGCAGTTGAAAGGATAAAGGCTCTTACCCTGGAATGTAAGCAACTCAATGATCATAGTGCCCAAACCTATGAACAACTCACGAAGAACCTAGAACTAAAGGCACTGGAGTCGCAACTCCAAGAGGCGAAGTATCAAGTCGAAAAGATACAGGCGCAGCTAAAGCCCCTGTCAGTTGTGGAAAGAATGAAGCGATCCCAAGAGCAGCGGACCGCCCAGCAGCAGATCCACACTATCTAGAGCAGAGTTATGGAAGTAATTCAGAGGCTCCAACCCGTACAAGACAAGGGATATCAATTGTTTACAGAGGTAGAAAGCCAAGGAGCAGAGCTAGAGCAGGTTGTCACTATAGCTTAACAACGTCTAGAGGGACCTATCAACAATGCAGTCATCCAAGATTTCGTTGAACAGGAGGTTGTAGCAAAACAGCAAATCGAAGCATCTCGAGCCAAGGTTGAGGCGTTCAAAGAAGAACTAGTCAAACCAGAGTGACTTGAGACGAGTCACAGGTGAGTGTTGGGGGCCTGTTGGCCCTTAACCAAGTTTTGGGAGATCCTTGGTCAAGTTGACCTATTTTGGGACTTCGACAACCTATCAAAGACGGAGCGCAAGACAAAGCAGATATCATGGGATCTCGGCCCCTTTTTGGGTCCTTTTTGGGATTTGGGAATATGTAATGGGTATGGGATGTCGTCCCATGGGTTTACCCATGTTTAGGCCTATGTTGTAAAGTATAAATAAGTAGCTAGTTGACATAAGTAATGGGGTTGATAAGATAAGTTCTAAGTGAAAGTATGGTTTGTATATTCTCTGTGCATATTGTGAGAAACTTGTAGAGCTAAGTGCAAGTGGTTGTAACAGACTGTGAAAGGTTGTGTGCTAGACCTAGCTTGGGGAAGGAGGATCTGGTGAGGTGCACAGAAATATCTTGTCCTATGCGGAGTAGGGTTTTTGTGGCTATGTGCATGTAGATGACTGATTGACACTAATAAAGAAGAAGAGTTGGTGGACATAGCCCCAGGGTGGGGGTGAACTACGTAAATACTGTGTTATTCTGCTTTGTGCGATGTGTTGGTGTATTTATGTGTTATTTGCTAAGTGCTTGATATAGATAGATAGATAGATTTGTTTATGATTTGTGCTTATGATGAATCTGGATGCTAGATCTGACATAGGTGAATGTGCTTAGTGCTTGAATCTACTATATCTGATCCATTTATTTATGCTAAGTGCTTAAATACATTAGATTAGGGTGAATGTTGCGATGCTCTATTTTCTCTGTGGAGTAGATATTGATTAAATAATGATGAACTAACGGTGCTAAGTGATCTATTAAGTATTATAATCATAGATCTGTGTCCCAGATAAGGTTGCAAACACCTGAGTCCTACAACCACCCCTGCCTCTACCACTATAAACATGTACCAATAAATCTGAACCATGCATCAACCTGTACCTCAACCTATAATCAACCTGTACCATAAACAAGTGCATCAACCATGCACCAACCTGTACCAAACAACCTGTAATCAACCTGTACCATAAACAAGTGCATCCAACCATGTACCAANTATGTACCAATCATGTGTCAACTACTCATCAACTATGACTCATCAATATGTACCAACATCATCAACTATACACCTCATGTATGTGCCAACTCATCAACTACTTGTCTCAACCATGTACTCAACATGTACCTCAACCAAAAGCCCTCTTAAATTTCATCATACAAATCTGATTTGTAGCTCTGTAATATACTTGGTGTATATGATCACATTCCTGCAAACCTTCCTTAACTTTAACAACAAGAGACTAGCATTTTCATCAAACTTTTCTTTAGTTTCACATGCCTAGTTTTGAATTAGTCAGCGACCCTAACTTGAAGTAATCATAACTTTGTACCTGTAATGTATAAAGATATGAAATTGATACACAATGTTCTTCAGTGTGTTTTCTACAATTCCTCAAGGTTTCACTACTTGGAACCTCTCAAAAAAGACGTTATAGCAAAAATGGCATACCTTGTTGAATTTTGGCTTATTCTAGAGAGTGACCTTGTAGAGCATGCCCAGCATGAAATATTTGTTGAATATATATAAAACTGTTAAAAAACATACTACAGATGGTACCCTAACCAACACATTTGGTCTCACTAAATTTGGATCTGTTATGAAGAAGTTATGACGTTTTTACTTGAAACACTTGTTTTTGACTAGTTTCAGGACTAGCCACAAACCCTATTTTCCACGGAGTGTAACTCCCAAAATACAACGACCCACAAGCTGAATTTTTTACCACATATACTTGGATATGTTTTCTCAATGGCATAGCAATTTCACGGTCTAAATCATTATAGAAAAAAAAATTATAGCGAAAATGGTTAGATGACATGTAAATAACATACCTTAAAAAGCACCATCAAAAGAATTTATCTTTCCTTGCATTTCAGCCTTCTTTTCTTCACATTCCCTCATAAATTTGTCTTAGATATCATTGGTTACCTCAGAAACCTATAAATATTCAATATGCTCAAGTGTTATTAAAATGAGAGAGCCTTGCCTCTTATTTATACTCTCCAAGTAGCTTAAAAACATCTTCTAGGTCACTTTGCCCACTTTCCTTATTTTAGGGTTAACCCACTTCTAATTTATCCATTAAATTTATTATTGAAATAATTTATTTTGTATTCACTTTGAATTATAATACACTCATCACTTCACTTTATTATTTACCTTTTAAAATCTCTTAAACCACTTTGACTACTTTGACCTTTTAGGGCTTCTAGATGACATATGAGGGTCCTCCAACTTCGTAAGGCCATAAATCTCAAACCATGAGGAGTTATGTGACATTTCACATACCACCAAAAATGGAATGACATGTACTATCCATATAGAATAGTATTACCTTCAAATATATCAAAAATCATACCGTTATCCATCAAACAAACTTGGGTCCATTACCCAAACCCGGGTTCTCCAACTTCACATGGTCATAACTCTCTAACCGTGAGGATTTATGTGACATTCTACATACCAACGAAAATGGCATGACAATCACTATCCATCTAGGATAGTTTCCCTGACAAATTCACTGTCCTTCATCTCATTATTCCACAATTAAGCATGGGTTCTCTTACTCCGCAAAGCGTCTTCTCCTGAGGGCTTTCACCATAAGGGGACCACTTTGGAGTTCATCCATATTTACTTCTTATCAACCATGACAAAAAAAATAATGAGTCATATTTATATCAAACAATATTGGGTCCATTACCCAAACCTTTGTTCTACGGGGCATTGTTCAAGGGTTGACATCAATGACAACTAACCTTAATCAACAATGTGCCCCTTTTGAAGAAGCTCTCTGATCTGACGCCTGGTCTCGTCACTCTCCATTAGCGAGTGTCGATAGACTGGTCCATTAGGTAGAGGTGCACTAGGGGTCAAATCAATTGGATGCTTGACTTGGGAGTGTGTCGGTACCCTTGTAGGTGATGATAAGATGTATCTGTATTCTTCCACGATCTCGTCCACTTGCTTCTGCTGCAAAGAGAGGCATTATGTAGAGGCCACAGATGTGGCGATGACCTTCTTCTTACTGTGAGAATAGATCACAAAGAAGACGAACTTCCCATTCTGTGAAATGACCTTACTGCATTTCTTAGCAAAGATTAAAGAATCAAAAATAGGTGGTGCTACCTCTGGGATCCTATACAATTGTCTACCCAAAGTAATAATAACACTGTGGGGTCTAGAATCATACACAACATGATGCTTCCAAAAATATGGTTGTCCTAAAAGAACATAAAAAAACTTCAAGGGGAGAAATATCACACAGTACCTCATCTTTGAAAGGCTTGATGTCGTAGGGCAGATGACACTATTTGCTGACACAAAGATCTCTTCCTTGGCAAAGCCAGCCGCTGGTGTATGGCTACGGGTGCGGTGTCATTGGCAGGTCTAGTCGCTTGACGAACTCTACTGAAATCAAGTTCTTATGACTACTGTTGGATTACTGAGAGGGGGGGGGGTGAATCAGTAATAGAGAAATTTAATCCCTTTTAACCATATAATCTAAGTTTTATATCAATGAAGCATTATCATCCAACAACTGCAGAGTAAATAAGAAATGAACAAATGAACAATCATACACATACATAGTACACCAGTGTTTTACATGGAAACCCAAATCGGGAGAAAACCACATAATGCTTTTTATTATATGTCTTGAAAAATTACATTCATTGGAAGCACCAACTTCCTTTGTTTTCCAGCTACAACTAGAAGGAGGCTCCAACCCCCTAGTTTCTCAGGCTACAACCTGACGGAAGCTCCAACTCCCCAATTCTCTGTCTACAACTAGAAGGAGGCTACAACCCCCTATGTTCTCCGGCTACAACCACCTGTCCTTGCCCCATCCTGCCACCTTGAAGTAGAAGTAGAATGATGAAACTATCGTCACACTATCACTGTGAGATATACCATTGTAAACCTATACCAATAAATCTGAACCATGCATCGACTTGTACCTCAACCTGTAATCAACTTGTACCATAAACAAGTGCATCAACCATGCACCAATTTGTAATCAACCTGTACCATAAACAAGTGCATCCAACCATGTACCAAGTATGTACCAATCATGTGTCAACTACTCATC
>ML789171.1:77739-88274 GCA_009831015.1 Picea engelmannii | reverse complement strand
TTCCTTATTTTAGGGTTGGGTCCACTTCTAATTTCTCCATTAAAATTATTATTGAAATAATTTGTTTTGTATTCACTTTGAATTATAATACACTCATCACTTCACTTTATTATTTACCTTTTAAAATCTCTTAAACCACTTTGCCTACTTTGACCTTTTGGGGCTTCTAGATGACATATGAGGGTCCTCCAACTTCGTAAGGCCATAACTCTCAAACCATGAGGAATTTTGTGACATTCTACATACCACCAGAAATGGCATGACATGTACTATCCATATAGAATAGTATTATCTTAAAATAAATCATAACTCATACCGTTACCCATCAAACAAACATGGGTCCATTACCCAAACCTGGGGTCTCCAACTTCTCATGGCCATAACTCTCTAACCGTGAGGAATTATGTGACGTTCCACATACCACCGTTAATGACATGACAAGCACTATCCATATAGGATATTTTCCCTGACAAATTCACTTTCCTTCATCTCATTATTCCACAATTAAGCATGGGTTCTCTTACTCCACAAAGCGTCTTCCCGTGAGGGCTTTCACCATAAGGGGACCACTTTGAAGTTCATCCATATTTACCTCTTATAAACCATGACAAAACAATAATGAGTCATATTTACATCAAACATTATTCGGTCCATTACCCAAGCCTTTGTGCTACGGGGCTTTTTTCAAGGGTTGACATCAATGACAACCAACCTTAATCAACAACTACCGCTATCGATAATGAAATGAAGCAGAGCCCCCTTGACCCACATCTGTGAGTGAAAGAGGCGTTCCCCTTCCTCTGGTTCTTCTGGTTCGCTTGGCCTGACTTTGGTGGTAGAGATAGTGGAACTGGGTTCAACATCGATAATACACTTCCCTCCTTCAGGATTTGACTCAGAATCATAATTGACCTTTGACTCAGAATCCTTCAGCTCGGCCATGAGGGACTGCTTGGAGCGCCATTCTTCGGTGTTGTGCCAAGTACTTTTATGGTACTCACACCATTTTCCCATGTCCTTCTTCATCTTCTCATTGCCCTTCTTGTGTTGTGGCTTGGATTGGTTTTCCTGAGGGAGACCATCTCGACTTGGTCCCTTGCTGTGTGGGTTGGGGATGCCTTTACCCTGCTTCAGCTCTGAGGGGTTTGCAGATCCAAACTCTCACCTTTTCTACTTAAATTTATGCTCGGTCTTGAGAACGTATCTATAGGTTGTGCTCAATGAGGCGATGTCCAGGAAATCCATTTATGTTTGAATGTATCTATGCAAACAATCGTTGTATTTGAGCACCAGATGACGCTTAGAGTCTTTGATATCCAATTTGGTGCGTAGGGTATGGAAAATATTGGTGAAATCTGGTACTGTCTGGTCCCTTTCTTGACGTAGGGTGGTCTATCTGGGTACTAGTCCTCGTACCTTCCAACAGGGTAGTATTGTTCTTTAATGGCTTCTCGGAAGGAATCCCATGTAGGGGCCACCACAAACATTGTATATTCCTCCATGGCCCTTTGCTCAGAGTAAGTATCCCACTAATCTTTAACATGGGGAGTGACCTTGAGGAGTGCAAAAGTGACATTTTCCCTATCGGAAAAATTATGGACCCAAAAATATCCTTCAAGCAGATTCAACCATTTATCTACAACATCCACATCTATTAGTCCTTCAAATAATGGAATATCAAAATTTACCTGTACCTTGAAGGGGGTTGCATGGTCGCTTGATGAATATGCTTCTCATGTGGGCAGTCATCGAAGGATCTGCATGAAGTTGTCCATCATTTCATTCCTTCGTCGTGCGAGGGCTTCCTCGAGCAACATTTTAATAGGATCTCCTGCTCCATCATATTTCTTTTCATCCCCCATGCGTTGTTGTCGGGATCGGCGTGATTGATCTTGTAATGGATCGATCGGTTCAAGTCCCAACTTCTTGTACCCAAATCTTGTCGGGGACATGCACGAAGAAAAATAAATGAAGAGTAGTCCAATATAATACCATTGATCCAGATTTAGGAGCAGAACGAAATGATTAACAGACTGAATACGATAAACACAAAGATATGAATAATAACACAAATATCCAGTGAAGAATATCTTCTATTAAATAATGAAATAGGCTGAAACTATAAAACTGCAGAACTGAAACACTTGCTCGAATGGTGGTAGCTATCTCCAAGAAGAGATGTGGCTGCTACGCGCATCCATATGAGAAGAATGGATTAAAATGAGGCTCCAGAGGCCTTTTTGATATTACTCATGAATGTCAAAACCCTAGACATCCAAAAACCTAACCCTAGAAGGTGAAACACCAAAAGTCATGTGGGCCCTATGGGTAAGTTGGTGTAATTTGGTACCTCAACTTCCAAGGGTCATAACTTTTGCATACGACCTCCGTTTTAGGCGCGTGATAGCCCGTTGGAAAGGTCTTTCAGAGAGATACACATTCTTCCTTGAAACTCTAACTCTATATACAGTTTGACTATGGTGATAAAAAAAAACAACGTTTAGGGCCCCAAAACAGTCCTGGAAGTACAACAAGATGCGTTGACATGAAAACATACAAAATAAGCCATTTGGATTAGGCTAGAGGCCACTCGTATCCACTTGGAGGATGTGTGGGGCTTCAGACAACCCCAAAAGTGTAGAACCCACTATTACAAAGCAGTACAAAAGAACGTGTTGAACAAAAAACGGACACGAGGAGCCAGTTGGAATAGGTGGGTGGCCACCAATATCCACCTAGATCAAATCTTCTAAGGAATTTTTAGATAGATTCAATGATTCAAGTGCAGTGCAACTTCCAAGTGTTGGTGGAATGACACTAGTTAATATATTGGTAGAAATGTCTATAGCTAAAGCATTTTCATGTTTCTCTTTCTCTAGAGGTAAGGGTGGAATAATTTCCTTTGGTGCTAAAGCAATACTCTACAACAAAATAATAAATATTACCATAAATATCACAGGAGAGTAATAAATATCATAGGAGTATATAAAGGTCATTGGTGTAACACACTCAACCCCCTGTCCACTTTTAGGTTGGTGGGATGTTTGATTTTCATCTTCTTGGAACTCAGGATGAGTATTTAGGTTCATTGGTGCCTATGATTTGTAATTTCTACTCAAAAGTGGTATGTATATCTCATTCATTTCAAATACTCTATTGCATAATTATGGTTATGCTTATACTATGATATCTAGGGGATTACTTATACACAACCACAAAAAACCAAGTTGAAGTATTAGATTAGATGTGTGAATCATATGATATGATGAACTAAAGGGAATCGTATATGATACATAATTGGGTGTGGTTCATTAGATAGAATGACTGGCCCCATAGTGGCCCACAAATGATGGTAATGTAAAAATAAATAAATAAAAGGAACCTTAAGAAGTCATAAAAAGAAGAAAAAAGACAAGACATACCTGAACTTTGATATTCTAATGTGTAGCATTGCATTGATACAACATCTAGAGCATATGCAAATGCGCGAACTGCATACTATAGTAAATAAAAACATAATTATATTTAGTTTTTAGTAAAAACCATAAAATACTTTTAAGACATGTCAATAAATCCTAATAGAAATTAAAACCGACAAGATTGCAAATAGTAAACACCATTGATATTCTTTTTTGTAAAAGTCATATGAGAGGAGATTAAATAGTGACACACACACACACACATCTTAGATGTGACGTCCTGAATAATTTCCTCTTGGTTTTGAGAATAATTTAATGGAGTCATCTGATCTTGGAGCAAACCTCCCTCAATCTGAAAGAGCAACAACGAAGTCAACATTGACTATGTTTTTGCTCCGTTGGATCGAGAGAAGTTTGATCCAAGAATAAACGACTCCAATAAATTTTTCTCTACTGAACATGGCCAACCACGTGAAGGTGGAATATCCTATGGCCCCTCCCCCCCTCCCTCACATGACTCTCAATTCCCCAATACTGAATAAAAAAATATGCATTAAAAATATTCAAAAGTGATAAAAAGTGATTATAAAGCTATAAATGAGGTTTATCATTCAAAGGCATATGTCATAAAAACAATTTTTTATAAATGAGATTTATCATTCAAAATACTTTACAAACATACTAGATATATAATGTACATCTATCTGTCTTATAAAATTATTATACATCATCAATTTCTTTTAGTCTTTTTTTGTGTTTTCCAATTCTTAAGTAATTCATCCATGTCCATGTCTTCGTTTGCTGGGTGTTCTTCAACAACTGATGTTGCTTTAGTCATTTCATGCCGAGCACACTTGGTCTTGTACCCATGGCGTGGAGGCTGTTGTGAGGGGCCATCACCTACAAAAACAAAAAAATATTAAATTTATATGGCCAATTTTTAAATATCATTGAAGTAGTTCATGAATATTAAAAAAAACCTCTATAATGTAATTATTTACCCACTGGTCCACTAGTCGACACCCTTGGAATGGATGCCCTATTCTCCTGATCATCTTCAGGTCAAGGAAGTTGTTGTGAGGGGCCATCACCTACATATATATATATATATATATATATATATATATATATATATATATATATATATNTTTTTAAATATCATTGAAGTAGTCCATTAATATTAAAAAAAACCTTTGCAATGTAATTATTTACCTGTTAGTCCCCTAGTCGGCACCGTTGGAATGGCTGCCCTATTCTCCTGATCATCTTCAGGTCGAGGAGGCTCAACTACGACATTCTCTACCATCGAAACGACATAAATTATAAGCAAAAATCCGTAAATGTATAAGTAATAAAAATTAGAAGTACAAAATTTATAAGTATGAAATTATTAAGTATATGATTAATATACAACCGTTTTACCGTCATGGGCTTTAGTCACAGGAAAATATTGGGGTTGTACCCCACTGGGATGGGGTTGTTGGGGAGCACCATGATCTTCTAGCTGTGCTTCACTATCAACACTTTGTTGTCCAATGCTAATGGTTTCATTGATAGTGTTGCTCCCCTGATTAAAACAAAGTAAGACATTAAAGTTATGAACGATATAAAACATTTACATATTTTATAAGTAATGAAAGGTTAATGTAGATTGATTTTTATTTACCTTATCCCGCAAACAAGATCTTGGGGTCTTCCCCGTGCTTTTCCTACGATCAACCACGACTTTATAGTCGTACTTGTAACCAAGTTGGAGGTCTTCCTCCGTGGTTTCAGTTCCGAAGTCATCACACTGTATTTCATAAGAGCATGTTGTTTTAATGTTTTTGGCTGCAATAAACTTAAATTTGTAAGGCGATACAAATAATATTCTTAAGATGTTTGGATACTTACGATTTGTGACTGTAACCTCGAGTAGCTGCCCTAGCCTAGCTTGTGTTGGCCATGTTTGGAAATCCTTTCTTCCGTTGCCTTCGAAGCGTCAGACAACCTATCATCAAAATTTTCAAGTATGTTATATACCACACTTTTATTTAGATCTAAAGAAAATTGAATGTATTGAAATCAAAATATTGTAATTTACTTTGGGGTACCGGTTATTTTTTCTCCTGATTTTTTCAATATCTTTTATTTTGCATCATCAATCATTGCCTTCCACTCCCTCTTTGGAATTGAGGGAGGATGACCATACCTAGGGTTGTCTGCCAAAATTCGTCTATAAACATCTCGCGTATATTTTAAATATTCTCCTACTACAGAGGTGGCCATTTTTTTATTGAATGTGTCTACTCCAAAGAGGCCTTCGAGATAATACATAAGTTTTTTTTTTGAGGTTGGAATTCTGGAAATTCCACCTCATGCATAGGGTTGCCCCAAAAATCAACAAGGCCTTGCTCTCCATGTGCCTATAAAAATGGTTGTTTCCTACACACAAAAGATATGCTCATTAATTTAAAAATAATAATCTATATTATTTGTGTATGAGATGGACAACATGAAACGGTTAAAATATGAAAAAATACCTTGGAGTCTTATTTGTTTTAATGGAAGTTCGTTATCGTCGACAAAAAATGTGCACAGAAGGGTCCCCATGCTGGTCACACGTCTAGCTCTAGGAAATGCAACCATGTCAACCACATCATCAACCTTATCTCTGTCACCACCTCTGGAGCCTTACCATTATGGGGATGCTTGGCGGTGCATGTCATGGCTCCTATCTAAATTAGGTGTGGAAGATGGAGAAGTAAACAATACTCTAGTAGTTGTATGACAGCTCGCGTCAGGACTCTGTGGCAACTCTACAGTGCCACTACTACCAACACCGGGCTGAATAGGATCCAAAAATCTCTTTATTAAAAAAAAAATAAAAAATTGTGAGATAATGCAAAAGTTAAAAAATAGATGGGTACATTAAAAAAATCACTTTAAATTATGGTTATTACCTTATATGTGTTAAGTCGTGACATAAGGATATTGATCCTTTCTAGTATGTTAGGAGTTTGATATGGACGGTCTAATAAGGTATCAAGTTCCTTGTTCACTTTAATGATCTTTCTTTTTATTAATATCATTGGATCAAGGGAAGAATACAACCCCTCCTCATCGGCGGAATCATGATCAACATGGCCTGCCGACTACATATAATTTCAACATGAAAATCAATGTTATTTAAGTTATATAAACAAATGAAATAACTGATCGCCACACAAATAAAATTATATAAATAAATAATAAAATTCATGTAAAATGAAAGTCAAATTTGATAATCAATTACATGTTCTACGGCTGGCCATTTTACACGATCATCTTGCCACATTATAATATAATATAATTAGAACCCCCAAATAGTGAGTAGTCCATCCTCAACCTAGTTCCAATTTTTGAACTTTTTTTTCTATATTCAAAGTTCTAAACCCTTGCACACACCCCAAAAAAGGAAATTAATCAATGTCTAGAGGGAGTGCCCAACTTGATGAAGTCAAAAGGGGTACCAAGTGGCATATTTGACTCTTTCCAGCCATGAAATAAGGATAAGGTACAAATTAGATGAGGAGCACCCCATGTAAAATGGGTTATAATAATTGCTTAGCACACATGCTTGAGAAATGCCCTATCTAAGGAGAGGACACATGACAGCTAAACCATAAGAACATGGTTTAAGGTTCATATTGGAAGGAACACTCCACCTTATAAGGAAATATAAAATGACTGTATGGCATGATCAAGGATTATGTATGCAAATAAAGAGGATTGCTCCACTATCTCGAGGTTTGAATTCTTATTTTAAGGAAGGACCATGTTAGAAGAACATGGTTTGAGGAAGCACTTCAAAGGAGAGCAACGTGTGGCAGCAAAGACTTTGTCAAACCCTACTTTGAGCATCTTTCCACCTTTATTGAGGAGTGCCCAATTTTGAGGGGGTTTTCTTGGAGTTAATTGTGAATCTTGAAGAAGTTTAATAATATTTTATTTTATTATGATACATTGCACATATACTCCTCTTTATTTCTATTTTACATATTTTTTTTATGTCTATGATTGTTTTCCTTAATCATTCCAATGACTAGGCAAGTGCCCTTGGTATTTGTCTTAATCCATAGTTAAGGGACATCCTTGAAGAGGTTATTCCTTCTTATTATGTGATCACGATCCCAAAAGGGGGAAATAGGAATGTTCCTCTTAATTTGAGCCAACCCCTCTCCTCTTGAATCGTTCGACTCCCTTGTAGGCTTCAATAACATCACAATTGTGAAATTAAGAAATGTGCAACTCTATGTTCATCTCAATAAACATCAAGGGAATGACTATGTTAAAGATCTAAGAGTAATCCCATCAACAACCTTTCTGTGCACAAAGGATCTTGAATCCAAAGACACTGATATGACCTCCTCATCCCTATGTTTCCTTGGTCTGCCCAATGATATGATTTATCTCTACCAGTATTGTATTCCTTCTCCCATAAGAAAATTAGGTTGGTGTGATCCATATTTTTAAAAGTTGGATCTCAATGCAAAAAAATCATGTTGGGAAGGAAGGCATGATGACCTTCTTCAAATTGATCAAAATGAAATGATTAAGGGGGTTGAGATTCTTGGTGAAGTAGATCCTTCCTAAATGCATTAAAATGATGGGAGAATCCTCATTGTGCCTGGCCATTATGCATGCTAACAACCACCCTCCCAAACACATGTGAGCAAACATCATCAACTCGATTCATTGGATTTATTTACAATGTGAAGGTTTTCCAAATCAATTTGGACAATAATGAAAAGTGAATGATGGTAACAACCACTCACCATTCTCTCCTCACGTGTGTGCAGGTTTGAAATGTAATTTTTTTGTTTTTGGTTTGGATTATTATATATAATTATATATATTTATTAATTAATATATTATATATTATATGATAAGGGTTAATGTGTTAATAATCACCTAACCTAGACCTTGAATCTACACCCCCTAACCTTCTAAATCATCGACCCATAACCCATAACCCTTTTAAATATGCAATGTCATTTATTCCCATTTCTCTGCATGTCAAAGTGAAGAAATTCAACCAAGCCCGGGTAAACAACAGGAGTAACTATGACTATCTTAAGGTAGCTAGATGCCTCGTCATATAATTAGTGACATGAATGAATGGATCATTAACGAGATTCCCCACTATCCCTAGCTACTATATTCTAGAGAAACCACATCCAAGGGAATGGGCTTGGCAGAATTAGCGAGGAAAGAAGACCCTCATATTGAGCTTGACTCTAGTCCTAACCCATTCATAGTTTGGGAAAATTAGGGCATAGTTTGGGAAAATTAGACCATAACATTTGTCTTTCGGAGTCAAATTGATGATGGAAACAACTGGGTGTGTGAGTCAAATTTGAGTCCAGAAACCCTCCCATATCGTTAAGGCATGTGAATAGTCTATCTACGATCACGATGGTATAAAAATGAATGAGCTTCTCTTGGTTTCAAGAATAATTTATCCTTTACTGAACAAGGCCAACCACGTGAAGGTGGAAGCTCATATGGCCCCTCACCTCCCCCTCACATCACTCTCAATTCCCCAATACCCAATCTATAAAATAGAAAACAATCGAAAGCAACCTAGTAAGATTCATGCATAGAAACTACAAAAATAAAAATTGTTGAAGGTAAATGAAATTATGTGTTTGTAAATGATATTGTTAGTTTACCACGTACTTCAGTATATTGGCAACTATTTTCAGGTTTCACATAATAATTAAACAACATGTAACATAAGATATAAATACATCGCATAAAACTTAAAAACATGTAATTAACCCATGACATAAGTAAAAATTTTTAAGAGAATAATTCATACAAATTAAAATATATAGTCACGTACATTATCCAACTCAACATCTGTATAATCAACCTTATTATGTATCTTCTTCTTCATCAAAATTGATATTTGTATCATCAAGAGGTAAGAAACGATGTTGAAAGGATTGACGATATTGTTTTTCCTGAGATTACACTTAAGGCTCAAATAGTAATGTCAAGGCATCAAGAATTTAAGTAATGTTTTGAAATGTGCTTTTTTCTTCCGTTGATTATATGAGAATTAACCCTTAAATGAAATTAATAATTGAACAAGATAGAGGTCGTGTTTCATCGTTTGAGTCGATTAATAAAATCAAGTGATGTGAGAGAAAATTACAAAACTGTTAAACAAAATGAGGCATCAATGACAGATGAATCTTACCTTCTTCATAGTAGAAGAAAATATAGAATGCACTCTTCAAAGGATATAAGATATAGTGATCCAAGTAGCTTGCAGGTCTTGTATTTACTAATAGAAAATACAGAGGAAAAACTACTTGCTTATCAAATGACCGATAACATGTGATTACAGTAGATGTTGTACTAAATTGCAACCACTCACTTATCAAAGAGTAACATAAAGAAAACTAGAGATATGGAATACAAGAAGAGCACATAAATCAAACTGCACAAAATTTGGAATCCTTGTCTGCACTTGTATTAATACTCACAAAAAGATGAGTTATCTTAGTTACAATATGGAAAGAAGTAGCCTGTGTTAATTCTTCGAACCATGCATTTATACAAAACGATCCCAACCCTAGATGATTGGAATTATCATAATTCAAAAAACATTAAATATTACAAATTACAAAATGAAACATTTCATCTGCAAATTTGTCTCTTTGTCTACTAGTAGAGACGTTCCTCATTCGTGTACTCCATATCAGAAAACAACTGGTCTCTAATCATGACCTGTGCATCATTTGTTCCCAGACATGTTGGTTTTCCCTTGCTCGACGCACTGAACGCATCTTCCCACAAATTACACCACCAACTTGGAGGGCTCTGTGGTATCATTTTCCTCAAAGGTATAAAACTTCCTTTCTATATGAGGCAGCTTATCTTCCACCCTCCTAGCTCCTAGAGATAGAGACTGTAGTATTAAGCTAGGGTTGTATATCCATTTATTCTGTTAAGGTCCTAACCCGCACATAGGTAGATCAATGTATTCGGATGTAATAAAGGTCAATATTAATAAGACCTTTTAATAAAATAGAATAAGGCGGATGTAAGAAGACCTAATAGAAGCTTCCGCTTCTAGAAGGATCT
>ML789171.1:55650-72689 GCA_009831015.1 Picea engelmannii | reverse complement strand
GTTGCTATTTCGTATATCATTTCTGTGTATTGTGAAGATTATGCTGGATATTTTACTGTTATTCTGTTATTTCTAGCATTTCGTTCCTGTTCTGCATATTTTATATATCTGGTATCTTGCATATTCATCAGAGTAAGGTCAACTTGTTTCAATTGTAAAATTTCAGCCCGGGATTCTTCCATACTTGCTTTGAAATCATATTGATTTTTTTCCATATCAATTTGTCCCAGGGCCTTGGAGATATTATCTCTTCCCACGTACAGTGACTCTTTGTCAAGAGCATAGAATGCTTCTTCACAAGCTCTTTTCACTTCCCTGACCAATCTTTTACTTTCAACTATATTAGCCTCCCATTTCTTAAGTATTATATCTCCTCGGTTTTGTTCTGAGAGGGACAATCTGGTGACCCTGGCAACTTCCTACTTTCCTGCTAACATGACAGCCTCCTAGAATGTAACTCTAGCTGCAGTGGCCTCCTTCTCTTTTATGCAAATATTATCTAAAGAGCATTCTGCCAATCAATAATAGTCTTGAATGCCTTCTATTTTAGTCAAAAGGCTTCGCTAGGCTGATCCCAACTTCTCATGTACCTCTAAAGCTTGGGCATGGAAAGCTGATATATCTATTGCTTCTTTTTCGGTCAGGCTTATTTTCACCTGCAATTGTTTTACCAATTCCTTGCTTGTCTATGAATTTCTCTGCATCTCATCAAGGTTGATCTTGAACTGTTGAATTTACTGCCTGTCATGGGCTCTAATCTGCTCAAATCCTTTAGTCATATTGCTCCTGACTCCCTGCTCTACAATTTTTATTTTGTCCTGCAACTGGCTCACCAACAAATCCTTCTGCTTTAACGTTTCCTTCAAGTTGCCCACCGAAAACTAGTTTGCAGTGTCAAATGAACCTAATGAATCTTCCATGTCCGTAGTGGAATTTGTTTATTCTTGGGCCTGTCCATCATACAATATTATATGCTTCTTGACATGCACACCCTCCCTCTGATGTATTTCTCTTTTTACTACAACCTTTCTCTTCTTTCTAAAGAAGATGTTAGAAGGGGGCATCTCTTCTACTGAAATAAGCGTGAGATCCTCTATGAATACCACTTTGGCACTAGGGTTCCCTCTATTGGATTGTATTGGCATGATATATTGAATGGGGATGCCGATCTCAGTGGATGGTTGTTTCCCGGTTGTATCAGTAACTGATTTACCTGGTGTGAATGGTGGTTGTTCTTCTCCCTTTTTTATCAGGGCTTCAGCCTGAGCTTTAGCTTGATCACCTTATGGGTTTGTCAACACGGTGTCCTCCACATGAATCAAAACCTTGGTTTTCTCCAGATGTTCTTGAGCGTCCTGTCCACTGGAGCTCCCTATTTCGGCGCTCTGGGTCTCAATTCTCTGTGCAGCAGGAGGTGTCGAGGTTTCTCCCTAGAATACTTTGGGAAGGCCATTTCTTTGATTCTTCTGGAAGTTATAAAACTCAGCCAATTTATTTGGATCCAGAGCTTGAACTTGACTCAAGACCTCCTGATAGGACCTTGCTCCTCGGAATATTTCGTCCTGAGGAGAATCTTCATGTTCATATTTTTTCAAATTGTAGAGGGCCATGTGATTACCTACGACCTTCTGTGGATCGTGCTTCTTGAATTCGATATTGACCAGCTTGATTTCTTCTAGGGTCGCGGCTTCTACTTTTGAATGGTCAAAATACAGCAGAGAAAACATACCACTCTGCACGGGAAAGGCAGGCCATACCCTTTTCTATATTTATTTTAGCTCCTTATTAATTCCTCCATGCACAATTTGATGTGCTACTTCGCGGGACACCAATCGATCTGGTAAAAATTCAGGAAGACCATGTGGAGGAACTGAAAAATCAAAAACCCTAATATAGGATAAACGCTCTTCAATTTACTAGTTTGATATCTTGCCCAGATTAGCCATTATTTTTTCAGAAATCCTGGGAGATGGGCAACCATATATAGCAGTATGCATTGGCACCACCACCCAGTTGCAGATTTCGTAGAAGAAATCTTTCGCCTTATCTTCCCAAAGTTTCAAATGATAAACATGTATGGGCTCGGCACTAGTTGGAGTCTAGTTCCAGCCCATCAGAGGAAAAGGTGTCATAAAAAAGATGATGCCCATGATGTAAGCCGACATGAAAAATGGAGCAGGTTTCCCCTTGTCTTTCAGTGATTGATATTCTATAATCTCCCTAACCAAATTTTCTAACAACATCTTGGCCCAATCAAAAGAATACACGTCTACTACTGTCTGCATAATAGGCACCCACGGTAATGAGAAATGGACTGTGTTTTCCCTTCTATAGAGTCTACACATCATCATTACTACATGCATCATGTGAGGCTCTAGTGAGGAAACTACGTATATGCCATGGGAGTCGGCTCTGAACTTCTCAGGGCAAGAGCACCAATCCTTAATTAAGTCGGGCAGGTTTCTTCCATATTCGTCACATTCCTTCTTGTCAAAGTCCATTAGGAAGTCAGCATTGTAAATGAAATTGGGTGTTGGAGACAATTTGTACATTACCTGTAAATGTTATGGCCGGAAAGACCCAACTGTAGCCTTTTGTGAATTGAAGATGGTCCTGGTCAGGATATCGACGTTTTCCAGTGCCCAGCCAATCATATCATTATAAGGCATGAGACTAGGCCTTTTTGCTATCTTATGTAGCTCCGATTGGGCAACAGTTTTGTATTTAGTAGCCAGGTTCTTCATCTCCTTGTCACCTAAATCGTCTAGGCAGTTGACCAATTCATGCTGTAAAATATTGAATACTTGCATCCATGATTTAATGGTGTCTATGCTTATGGGCGAAGTGTCGGAAAAGACATTTGTTTTCTGGCTCAAACTTTCACTAGTCCCTTTAACCATTTTTCGCGGAGCCATGATAGTAGTAAACCCAACACTGTGTTATCTGTCACAGAAAATGCACAAACTTATTATCTTGCTAAGCTTGTTGTTCTGCGAAAACACAAATAGACTTTAAATTCAATATTTTTTTCACCTTAAGAGTATCAATTTACGCATACCTTCATTGACAATGTATTTACTTTCCTTAATGGAAAAGGTTTATGCGGTGTTCCGAGATCTTATTCGAAATGATTGTCGTAGATCGATTATTAATGCCATTAACGTCTGGTGGTTCATGATCGGGAAAAGCATAGATGAAATTTGAATTTATACGCATTATGATTTAGCGAAAGATTAATCACGAGATAATTGTCATTAATGTATTAGTTAATTTCACTTATCGTTAAGTAAATTTTGGAATTTCAAATCTTGGGATATCCTATAACAATTCAAGATGTGATTTCTGAAACGCAAAATCGTGTTGTGATTAATTAATTTCAATCATGTTTAATCCTTTTAAATAATCATGCTTAACCTCAAATATTTCGGGGTTTCGTATCTCGGGATATTGAAATTCACTCGAGGGAGGATCCCTCAAATGCGAAATCGCAATGTGATTAATTAATCGTTAATCGTTTTTAATCCTTAATTAACTTGGTTTAACGCTTAAAAATTTTCAGGATTTCACGTATCGAGACTTTATTGGTGAGGCATGTTAACACATCTGAAGCACGAAACTCCGAAATCCAAAATTGCAAAGTACTCTTTAGTGATTTGATTTTCTTTTTAACGAGTAGGCGACTCCATAGTTTCTAAGGTATTAGGATCGTTTGATTAGATGGAAGAGCTCATCGACGGTGAGAATCAAGCGCGTGTTGTTTTTATTTTAAAGGGAATGAAATCCATTTAAAGTCCAAAGTTTAGATATATATATGTGTTTCAATAGATATCATCATCGTCATCAATGTTATTTTCAAGCATATTTTCATCTACATCATCATCAAGAACTGCATTGTCTCCTACGCCTGGATCATGATCTTCTTCGTCTGTCGACCCTGCATGATCTTCCATCTTTGTCTGATCTGGCAAATCATCTTCTTGTTCAATATCATCTTCTTATTGTACATGAGTATACTTAACTCGCCTTCCTCTTGGATCATATCTAACAACAAATGACCAATCCCTCTCACCTGGAACATTTGAGTAAAAGACCTATTCACATTGGCTTGAAAAAACATAGCGATCGTGTCCTCTTTAAAACACCGTTGTTTTAATCATCAGAAATTCGTTGGCATGCTGAATAACATTTATTTCCTCATCACATTCATGTATTCGTAACCTATACCATTTGACGTCGAAAAAAACTAATTTGAAGGAATTAAAGTCACACTCAAGTATATCATTCAAATACCCATAGTATCTATTTTCAGATTCTCTGGGATTTATGTCACTCCTAGAGGAAACATTAGTGACCTGGAATACTGCAGTTATCCCACTATCAGAAATTTTCCTAGTTTCATCCAACTGTTTGATGCAAAAGTTACGACCATTGCACCACATAGCCTTGTGGTGTTTCAACTGCAATATGCCATATATGTAAAAGATTCATTGTCAATTAATAAATTAACATATTTATATAACTTGGAAAGTATCTGAAAAAAAATATAAGTACACATGTAGCCACATTAATATAATATAAAATAACTGAATAAAATGGGTGAATTTGCTTGCCTGTCCATCTTTCAAACCATATGCTAAATCATTTTTCCTTTGCGTAACATTGTCATCTATGTTACGACGATCTTCTCTAACCAATTCAAACAATCGTTTCCATGATAACCTACCGCCATGATGTTGTTTGCATCTTTCAATCCATACATTCATCCAGTCAAGATTCTTTGCAATGTATAAATGCAGTGCATCCCAATCTTGAGAAACTGAATAAAAAACTCATAATTCACCAATATTAAATATTAGTTATAACGTCCATGGTAAATATTAATAATTTATGAAATAATAGATATTAATATATTAATGAGTATGATCATATACACAAAAAAATGAATATTTATATGTATTAATATACATCTCCACAATTATTAATATATTACCTCTCATTTTTTTCATTCTACCTTTCCCCAACAAGTGCTCATGATCTTCAATTTTTTTGATGGATTTCACATCCCAAATGCAATCCACTGCATGCATAATTGGCGTTGCTAATTTAGGAATATACTGACTAATATACACCATGGATTGATATACCATATATCCCTTCACCATAGAACCCTCGAGACGTGCTCTTTGTCTAACCAAAGCCTTCAATGATTTCATGTGCCTCTCCACCATCCACATTGACCTTGTGTGTATAGGTCCATAAATTTCAATCTACTCAACTTGGTGTATGTGGTAGTGTTCTTGTGCATTGAAAAATGTTGTAGGTATATACTTTTGCATTTCACACATTATCCGAGGAATTTCTCTCTTCCAATACTTTATATCATCTTCATAGATTTCTTTCAATGAAAACCATCTACACAAGATCATGACACAAGAAAATAACATGTTTCAACATAACATACTATAATATATTACATTACAAGTAAAACACATGTCATTAAGTACAACAACAAATTGAAAGAACATTTTTCATACAAATCACAACTACTTACCTCATGTATTTTCCAAGATCATATATAACTTGTTTGACGTTGTTGTCAAAGTCATTTGGGAGAGATGGCGGTAGAACATACTATAACAAAAAAAATCAATCATTATTTGTTTCGACCAAAGTAGACAAAAAAAAATAAAAAACTTAAAATATGTATAAGGCCAACATATATAAATATGTATACCAAAATTATTACCTTAATGAAGGTATGCCAATCATTTGTTTTTACCCCACCAAATTCACAATTCTTCGTTAAGATATTATTTATGCTTGAAGCAAAACCCATGGGAAATTTAATTCTTTGAATGACCTCTTTTAAATCATTACTTTGTTTCTCTGTTAATAACCATGGAAGGTTATTTCGGTCTATTCCATCTCTATTTGATCGGATCACACTTCGCATTGCATGATTGGCTTCCTGAATGTCAGTACAAATTTTGACAATTTTTTCTTTATCCCTCCTACCATCTATGATTCGCCATAACGTTTCTGTCACATTCTTCCCGATATGCATTGTATCAAACAAATGAGCTATTTTTAGCTCCTCATAGTGGGGAAACCTCATGAATTGAGTGGGATAACATTTTATTCCTCGTGGAAGCCCATTATTAATACCTTCATGATGGCGGCCTTCATGAAGCATAAAGGAAATCACAAAAATAATTATCAAATACGATAAAATAAATTCAATGATTAAAATAAACATTCAAAACATTACATATACGATACATAAAGAAATTGCGTACCTTGACGATTTCTATTATATTCCAACCTCCATAGGTGAGGTGTCATTCTTTGTGGTTTTAAACCAATCTCTTCTTTCCCATTGAAAAGATGTTTTTCAGTAGTACGATACCTATGGTTCTTACGGAGGAGGTGCCTATACTCATCAAACACCACCTTTCCTAAACTTTTTTAATGATGATACTTCATCTTAGGACCAGAAAATGGACATGCAAATTTACCCTTTGTTTGAAGACTTGCAACAGATGGATTAATGCCAATTATACGATGACTAGATTATTTAAAAATTAAACATGCAGCATGATATCTTTAAAAATTATATAGTATTAAAGAGCAATAGAATTCTACATACCACAAAAATGTGTTAGTCCTCGGGCATCATGAATTGTCCATAAAAGTATTCCACAAAATTTAAATTATGTCTCCCCGATTGGTTTATAGATGTCATACATAGTGATGCCAACCCATAACTTTAGTAGCTCGTCGATAAGAGGCTCGATATATACATTCATATATCTAACTTGGTACTTAACTAATTGTTTGAAATTACACATAATTACTATAACCATGATATGTATATATAAGTAAATAAAAAAACAAAATATATTATGCAAAAAACGAAACAAATGAAAATGTTACATTCAAAAAATTAATGTAAACAAATACATGGAACAATCATTGTCAACATTGTGTGCTCCCTCTTTATTGACATCCAAGGAGGAATGTTATTGTTGATAACAAAAATAGGCCACACTGAGTAAATAGTTCTAAGCTCTCTGAATTGATTAACATTATCAGTTGCCAATGAAAGCCTAACATTATGAGCTTCATCTTTGAAATCTACCCATTTTTCCTCAATTTCCCTAAATGCATAACCATCGGCAAGCATTCGAAGAACACCATATCCACTTCTATTACATGCATGGTAATCCATAAATTGTGCTATGCTTTCACACCTGAACAACCGATGGAAATGTGGAATTATGGGAATATGACAAAGAACCTTTTGAGGCACCCTTTTTGTTACTTGATCGGTTCGATCTCTACTGATAAGACATTGTGGGCATTCTGTTTTCAAAGCATGTTGTCCATACTATATAATATGATCATTAGGATATGCATCTATAGTTTGATAATCCATTCCAATGTCTTTCATAATGGCATGCAAATATCGATATGTGCGAGGTAAAATATTTGATGATGGTAACAAAAATTCACCTAACAATCTACAACATAACAAATAACTAGTTAATGTAAATAATATTAATCGTAAAAATTGCATTCTTATTTTACACATTAATTAACACCAAAAACAAATAGAAAAAAGTCAACATTTATGTATATGAGATGAAACATATTACATACCTTAGGATCTGTGTCATACAAGTGTTCGACAAATTATTCGTAACCTTTAAGTTCACTAGTAACAATGTAATGGAGAGAAGATTTGCTCTCGAGCCTTCATAAAGTCGTTTATTTTCCTTTTCTAATAGAGGTTCATCATAAATACCATCACTGTCCCCATCCCCATCCGGCTGAGCAGATAAATCTCGGATCATTTGATTTGTCCCATCATCTTCTTCCATGGGATCATTAACTTGATTTGTCCCATCATCTTCTTCCATGATATCCTCATTTGCTTGATCATGTTCCTGATCAGCTTGTACAATATCATTTCTACTAGTATTACTTGGTGCAATATTCTGCAGAAAGTTAGAGGGAAACTCTAACTTTATAATTACAAACAATCATGAAAAATTAATGTGTATTATAACAAATATTCAAACAATATATATAATTATATATAATTTGGTATAAAACCGACAATATAAAAATAGATAACGAATATATAACTAACTACCATGGAACGATATTCATTCCATCCCCCATCAATGTGTCCATATTTCCTACAGTGTTTTGTAGTTGTTTCTATTAAAATTCTTACGCGACGTGTAAGGAAACATTTTTTGCAAGGGAAATAACATCTATCATCACCCTTTTCACCTGCTTTACTTTTTTTCCATCTCTAATATTCTGTGACGTTCTTTCGCACAAAAATACCCTTTCTGAAACGTCATTGTTATAGAAATTAGATTGTCGCAACATCTCTAATTTGCAAAATAATTATAGATATTTTTTTCATCGCAAGAGCAACGAAAGTTGACCAAGTCAATGTTGACTTTGTTAAACAGTGTAACGGTCAATGTTAACTTCGTCAAATACTGTAACGGTCATCATTGAATCGTCGCTCTTGCAATGATAGCCAAAGGTCATCGCAAGAGAGACGGGAGTCCACTATATTCACGTGCATCGCTCTTGCGACATAGATATGGTTTCGTCTCTCTTTTGATGATAGCCAAAGGTTTCGTCGTAAGAGAGATGAGCTCCGACTGGATTTATAAAAAAAATTAAAAAATCAACTCTTTATCTTAAATTTTTCAACAAAAGGTTACTTTCGTCGCAAGTATTCGTCACAAAATTTTCAATATGTAGTAGTTCTACAACCACATGTCACTTACTCATCCAACTGATTATGTCATCGAACATATTAAACACATAACCTTTGGTCGACCTCTGTCGATCTACAACTCTATCCTAGTCGACGTCAACAAATCCATGTACATTTACTTCCCTATTAGCTTCAATCTTCCCTTGGTAGCAGACATCATATTTTGTCATGCCACACAAGTCCTTGAACACTCTCTTGAAAACAATCTAGTGCTCTTTCCTAGGCGTCAACATGTATCTACTCAATACTCCCAAACCAAGAGCAACGTCTGGTTGAGTGTAGACCATCGCATACATCAGACTACCAAAAACACTAGCATAGGGAACATGTGATATGCCCTCTATCTCTTCCTATGTCTTTGGACACTGTTCAACAATTAGTTTTTTCCCATGGGAATTGGTACCTTGACCAATTTGTAATCTTCCATGTTGTAATGCTTCAAGATTGTTTTAATGTACTTTATCTTATTTAACTAAATATTTCTAACTATCCAATCTCTCTTAATATCCATTCCCAGAATGAAATTTGAAGCACCAATATCCTTCATGTCAAACTTGGAGGATAGTTGCATCTTCAACTCCTTTATAGAATCTGTGTTATTTCTGACCAGCAGCATGTCGTCGACATATAACACTACATATGTCAAACAATCTCCTTATTCCTTGGAATATACACAATGATCAACTTTACTTCTCACAAATCTCAACCTAAGGATGTATGTGTCAAACTTTTGATACCACATCCTTGGTGATTGCTTTAGACCATAAAGAGATCTTTTCAATCTCCATACTAGATCTTTCTCTCCTTTCACTACAAATACTTCAGGTTGTTCCATGTAAATTTCTTCTTCCAGGTCCCTATGTAGGAATGGTGCCTTCACTTCCATTTTCTCTATATTGATATCAAGTGTTGCATCCAGAGACATTAATACTCTAATGGAAGTTGATTTTTCAATAGGAGAGAAAATCTCACCAAAGTTGACTCCCTCGACTTGGGAATACCCTTTCACTACCAATTGAGCTTTGATTTTCTCAAGTTGTTGCATTAGTATTTTTCTTGAACACCCATTTTCTACCGACAGGTTTCATTCCATTAGGTAGCTCGACCAAATCCCATTTCTCATTATGGTGCAAGTATTCCATTTCTTTGACCATGGCATCCTTCTAGAGTTTACCCTATATCGATTAGACTACTTCCACGACCGACTCGGGCTCCTCGTCAGTGAAAGATAACACAAATACAAAATGGAAATCAGGTCAACTATACCTTTCATTTGGTTTCCTTACTCATTCAAACCTCCTTACAATTAGAGTCAGTTTTTCCACCTCTTCATTTGATTTAGTCACCTCATCTTAATCATGTTCTTCGTTCCTCAACTCAAACACTAGTTTCTCTGGTTGTATTTCCATTTTAGCCCCTTTAGTCCTAGAAGTTCCTTTGACTTCCATGAATATCACATCTCAACTATACAATATTTTCCTCAACATTGGATCACATAGTTTGTTTCCTTTCATTCCATCCTTGTATCCAATGAAAATACACTTGATTGTGTTATTGTCCATCGTATTCCTCTTTTCCTTGGAAATATTCACAAATGAATCATAGCCAAATACAATGAGATGTGAAAGTGAAGGCTTCTTACCAAACCATACCTCATGTGGAGTCGAATTGACTATCACTGATGAAAGAGACCTATTTACCAAATATATAGCAGTGTCAACTACCTCTGCCCACAACTCTTGTGCGAGTCTGGCACCACTAAGCATACTCCTTGAATTTTCCATCGATGCCATGTTCATTCTTTTAACAACTCCATTTTTTTGTGGGGTATATGGTGTGGTATTTTGGCATCCTATGCCACACTACTTACAGAACTAGTCAAAATCCTTTCCACATAACTCACCTCCATTATCAATTCTTGACACTTTGATCTTCTTATCTATCTGGTTTTCAACAAGAGATTTAAACTTTTTTAACTTCTTGAAAACCTCTGATTTCTTCCTTGAGAAATATAGCCATTTCTTTCTTGAAGAATCATCTATGACGGAAACATAGTATATATATCCTTCTAGTGAAGGGACCTATATTGGCCCAAACACATCACCATGTATCAATTCTAGAATCCATTTTCCCTTGTAGCTCTGGATCAGAATCTAACCCGATTTTGTTTTTCATATATGCAATGTTCATAGGAATCGACTTCCAAATTAAAATCATGAAAACATTCAACCATACCTTTGTTGTGCATAGCTCTAAGTCCTTTTTTGCCAATATGTCTCATACTCTAGTTCCATAGCATGGTTGGGTTGACTTGACAAAGAACAGTCAAGTTGGTTAGATTCGAATCAACCCAAGTCAAGTCAAGTCAAGTCAAGTCATAGTTGATTTGACTTCCAAAATAAAAATGGTGTTGCATATAGTCAAGTTGACACTCTCTAAAAACTTGTATAGGGTTCCAATTCTAACTCCTTTCATTAAGACCATTGCTCCCCTGACCATTTTGCACCTATCCTTCTGAAATAAAGTGTGCACACCTGCATCACTCATTTTTTTGACATGTATCATTTTTCTTGCTAAAATTGGCATATATAGTACACATGGAAGGGTCCTTCTCCACCCATCTTGCAGCATCAATCGAACTCTTCCTCACCCAACAATTTTGGTTACTGAGTCATCCCCCAATAATACTTCTCCTCCTTCATATATCTCATATTCATAGAACCATTCTCTATGGTGTTTCATATGAAAATATGCACCTGAGTTGATCAACCAAATGTCATGATCTAACTGTGTACTAGTTGACGCCAAATACACATCTCCTCCTTTATCTGAAGTGTTTTTTTTCTCACCTTATTGCTTCTCGCCAGATCCTAGATTGATCCCATGTTCTTTAAACTTGCATTCTCTCTTTCAATTCCCAGCTTTACCACATTTCATGCATCTTCTCATCAACTAAATTAGGGGTTTAGATGTACCCTTCATCTTAGACTTTCTACCAGAGAATTTTCCTTTATCTCCATCGATTGGTTGACCTCTCACCATCAAGTCATCCTTGGTAAATCCTTTTATTGATGCGAGGAATGGAAAGTCCTCACTTAAGCATTGTTTAATCTTACTAGGCTAAGGTAAGATAGATAGGAATGTTACCCTGGGTTTATAGCCTTGAAAAAATATCAATCAACCATCAAGAAATATGTTCTTGGACCCGATGCTATTTTAAAGTTGTGTGTTTCAACTTTAAAAAATGTAAAAAGTTTATATGTAAATGATTACAAGAATTAAAATGAATAAAGTAAAGAATATAACAATATGATAATCAGAAATACACAAGTCTCATTTGAGAAAAAACATATTTTATTAATATAAGCTTTTATGAGTTACAAGAAGAATGCCTCTTTTCAAACCCCCGTAAGGGTGAGGACCAAGATTAGACTTAGAAGTCTAATATGGAATTGAACATCATACATAAATAACTGGTGTCTAAAATAAAATGACCAAGACTGTATACACTGGATCAACCAAGTCACAAGCCCACTAAGTCTTGACTCTGCAAAATAGTATTAACCAAACCTGAAACTTAGTTAAGAAATTCTAATAAAACTACACAGCGTGTCAAGAGAAATGAATGACCTTTGAAGCATGTAAAGTATCAATGCTTCTAATTCCTTTATTATTTTCCACCTTTAGAAATATCCTACTATCAACAATGGGATTTAGACTTTTTAAGAAACTCAGAAAATGGAAGGATGAAATTCAGAAATTTCAATATGAAACAAGAGAAAACCTTATCACAAGTGTTTCTCTCTAATTCCTAATGTCCTATTTTGTCCTTTGGTTCTTCCTTTTATGTCAAGTATCAATGCTTCTGAGTCCTTTATTATTTTCTACCTTTAGAAAGATCCTGCTATCAACAAGGAGATTTAGACTTTTTAAGAAACTCAGAAAATGGAAGGATAAAATTCATAAATTTCTATATGAAACAAGAGAAAACCTTATCACAAGTGTTTCTCTCTAATTCCTAATGTCCTATTTTTCCCTTTGGTTCTTCCTTTTATTCTCTAGAAGGTAGTTTATGTTAGGAAATGAGACACACTTCCATGCTAAACCTAGCAGAAGAGAGGAAGAAAGATTTAAACAAGAAAATAGATGACAAAGCAAACACATAGTACACAGATATTTTACCTTGGAAACCCAAACTGGGAAAGCCAAAATTCCTTGAGTGTTTTTCTCTCTTTTTGTCTTATTCATTCAAAATAAAAGGTTACATATCTAACCTTGGTCCACACCTAAGACGCAATCGAAATCATACCCTCTTTCTTACACAAGAACAAAACTTGTAGCCAATTCATCTTACATATGCATGACCAACAACCTCTAAAATGACTTCTCTAAAGATGAACTTTTACAGCATTACAACATGCCTTCTTCATAGGCTTTACAGTAGGAAAAACCCTAAATAAAAGGCACCCAAAAATGGTTACAGATCCATGTAAATTATTGGCTACAAATACCATGAATCTTGGGATTCTATTACAGTTGACTACCAAGTGAGATTACCCAACGACTAACATTAGGCCTTCATTCGGGCTTCAATCGGTTTCCACACACCCGCTTGTCGACCTCTTCTTTGTTGACCTATTTGACTTGTTGTCGATGTATTTACCATGTTGAGCCACCTCAACCTTCGACTTCGACTTTACCCGGTCGACTCATCTCGACCTTCGACTTGGTGTCGATCCACCTCGACTTCATCTGTTAGTCGATCCAACTTGACTTTCACTAAAAATAATATAACAACCCAACATTCTCCCATTTGTTGTACTCTTTACTGAAACCAAGAGACCTCTAAAATTTCATTCACAGACCCAGGGCAACAATTCCCATTGCCTCTCTGCACCAAGAGAACTTCACAACACTCAGAGACTTAATCAAACAGTCTGTTATGTTTTCCAACGTGTCTACTTTCTCTAGTAGCACCTTGTTTCTTTCCACCATGTCTCTGACAAAATGGTCTTTTACATCTATGTGCTTAGTCTTGGAATGATAAGGAGGGTTCTTTGCCATAAATATTGTGCTTTGACTGTCGCAACTTATCTTCATAGCTCTCTGCTCAAACCCGATTCCTGAACACAACCTTTGCAGTCATATTGCTTCTTTGATTCCATGAGTGGTTGTCATGTATTCAACTTCTATTGTTGACAAGGATACAACCACATGTCGCTTACTCATACAGCTGGGTGCTCCATCGAACATTTTGAACACATATTCATTGGTCAACCTCGATCAATCTAGATCTCCAGCCAGTCAACGTCGACAAATCTATGTACATTTAATTCACTATCACCTCTAGGTTTTCCTTGGTAGCATATAGCATAATCTTGTGTGCCACACAAATACCTAAATACTCTTTTTACAGTTGTCCAATGCTCCTTCCTAGGTGTCGACATGTATCTACTCAACACTCCCACTGGATGGGAAATGTCTGGTCGAGTGTATACCATCGCATACATTAGACTATCAACATCACTTGCATAGGGAACACATGCCATGTACTCTATTTCCTCTTGTGTCTTTGGACATTGTTCAATAGTTAGCCTTGCTCCCACAAGAATTGGCACCTTCACAGGTTTGCCATCTTGCATGTTGAAACATTTCAAAATTGTTTCAATATACTTCGTCTGGTTCAACCAGAGCTTTCTAGCAACTCGATCTCTCTTAATCTCCATTCCTATAATGAAGTTAGTTGTATCAAGATCCTTCATGTCAAACTTGGAGGATAGTTGCTTCTTCACGTCCTTTATTCCATCCATGTTGTTTCCAATCAACAACATGTCATTGACATTCAATGATACATATATGAAATGTCCACCTTCCTCTTTGGAATATATACAATGATCAACTTTGCTTCTCACAAATCCCAAACTAAGGATCTATGTGTCGAACTTTTGGTACCACATCCTTGGTGATTTCTTTAAACCATAAAGGGATATTTTCATTTTGCACACCAAATATTTCTTGCCCTTTACTATAAATCCTTCAGGTTGTTTCATGTAGATTTCTTCTTCTAGGTCCCCATGTAGGAACATTGTCTATGAAGGAGACATAATACAGGGATCCACCAAGTGAAGGCATTGAAACAGGGAAAAACAAATTACTCTGAAACAATTCTAGAATCCCATTTTCCCTTGTCACTCCATATGGGAACCTCGCCCGACTTTGTTTTCCATATATACAATGTTCACAAAAGATGACTTCTAAATTACATTCAGGAAAGTCTTCGACTGTACCTTTGTTATGCATATATCAAAGTCTTTTTTCTCCTATGTGTCCCATCCTCTCGTGCCATAGCATGGTCGGGTCGACTTTATGATGACTTGTCAAGTTGGTTCGAATCGACTCAGCTCGAGTAGAGTCGAGTTGAGTCAAAGTGGATTCAACTTCAAGAACAACAATGTTGTTTCATCCAGACGAGTCGACACTCCCTAGTAACTTGTATAAGGTTCCAATCTGAGCTCGTTTCATTAAGACCATTTCACCTCTGACCATCTTGCATGAATCCTTCTGAAATAGAGTGTGCACCCCTGCATCACTCATCTTGCTAATAGATATCAGGTTTCTTGCCAAACCCATAATATGTAGCACACATGGAAGGGTTCTACTCTTCCCATCCTGCAGTATCAATCAAACTCTTCCTCGTTCAACAATTTTGGTTGTCAAGTCGTCACCCAAGAACACTTCTCCTATTTCATATCATTCATATTTGCAGAACCATTCTCTATGTGGTGTCATATGATAGGATTATCCCAAGTTGATCGACCAAACATCTTGATATGGATGTGTATTGGTCGATGCCAGGTACACATTGCCTCCCTTATATGGAGTCATATTTATCTCAGTCGTCTGCTTCTCTTCAGATCATGTATTGACTTCCATTACCTTCGACTTGTAATCCTTTTTGTAATGCTCAGATTTACCGCATTTTCAGCACCTTCTCATTGACTGAACTAGGGATTTAGATCTACCCTTCAAATTAGAATTTCTAACAGAGAATTTTCCTTTATCTCTGTCAATCGATTGACCTCTCACCACTAAAGCATCTTTGGTCGATCCTTCCACGTTCTTTCTTCTCATTTCTTCTTACATTAGAAATGCAACCACATATTCTAGTGCTAATGTGCTTGTATTACTCTCTATAGCCACGAAAAATCTATCCTAGGAGTCTGTCAAAGAACATAATAGGATAATACATTTATCCTCCTTAGTGATGTTAATATCCACATAAGATAATTGGCTTATAATTGTATTAAACACATTTAAATGCTAAGTCACCAAACTACCATCACTCATCCTCAGAAGATACAGTTTCTTTCTGAGAAACAACTAATTTACCAGATATTTCGACTAGTACAAGCTTCCCAACTTGTCCCAAAGTTTCTTTGTCGAATATTCACCCGAGACATTCAACAATATTGAATCTGCAAGACAAAGTTGAATCATACTCCTTTATCTTCTCTCGAGTTTCTCCCATTCTTTTGTCGACATACCTGTCGGCATGGTACCTGGAGAGAATGTTGTCCATTGTTCTTGATCTACAAGGAGATCTTCAATTTTAAGCTTCCAAAGCTCAAAATTATAGCCATTGAATTTTTCGATCTCTATTCTCGATCTGCTCGCCATTCTTTAGCACAATTCTTTAAATATTTCTAACTTATGACTCTTACTGAACCTAGGGTATAGCTCAGATCCAAAGTTGTTGAGCCAAGATTTGTTACCAGATGTTAGGAAATGAGACACACTTCCATGCTAAACCTATTAGAATAGAGGAAGAAATATTTAAACAAAAAAATAAATGATAAAGAAAACACATAGTACACAAAGATTTTACCCGGGAAACCCAAATCAAGAAAACCAACATTCATTGAGTGTTCTTCTCTCTTGTTTTCTTATTCATTCATAACAAAAGGTTGCATGTATAACCTTGGTCCACACCTAAGACACAATCTACATCATACCCTCTTTCTTACACAATAAAAACCCTGTAGCCAATTCAACTTACATCTGCATGACCGACAACCTCTAAAATGAACTCTCTAAATGTTAAGAACCAAACATCAATATAGCAGAGAAAAACCTCAGGAAAAGTACTCAACGCCTTGAAAAAGAGATAATTTCAGATAATAAGCCTCTTCGAGGGGGCAACCTCCTTTTACCCCACTTAAATGTTCAAGTACAAGAT
>ML789171.1:40471-50853 GCA_009831015.1 Picea engelmannii | reverse complement strand
TGGCCTAAAGCCGACATAAATAAAATAACATTACTAATCTAATATGCCCCAATTAAGGGGTAAGCCGACATAAATAAAATAACATTACTAATCTAATATGCCCCAATTAAGGGGTAATGAGCCAATATTAGGGCTTAACACTAAATATTATCTTTTACATCATTACAACATGCCTTCTTTATAGGATTTATAGTAGGAAAAACCCTAAAAAAAAGGCACCCAAAAAATGTTACAAATTCATGCATATCATTGGCTACAAATCTCATGAATCTCTTGATTATGTTACAGTCGACTACCAATTTGGATTACCTGTTGACTACCAGACATCCTTCATTCAGTCTTCAGTCGGTTGCCACACGCCCGCCTATCAACATCTTGTCGGTTGACCTCTTCAACTTGTTCTTGATGTCTTTACCATGTCGAACCACCTTGACCTTCGAATTTGACTTTACCCAATCGACTCACCTCGACCTTCTACTTGTTATGGATCCACCTTGACTTCGACAGTCAGTCGATCCACCTCGAATTTCATTGTAAAGAATACAACAACCCAACAATTTCTCTAGTAGTTGAATTGTTTTTAGTTACTAAAGTTAAATAACTTTAGTTAATAAATAGACACCTAGGATTTTGGCATTTAGGGTTTTGACACTTAGACTTCGGTCTAAGGTTGTCGCGGATTCATTGTAATGTATAAATAAAGATCTAGATGAGAGAAGAAGGGTTTGTCATTGTGGGTTAAGAGAGTGATTATTGTTGTGTGTGAGAGAAGCATTGTGTTGCGAGAGCATTATTGTATTGTAAGATCTTCAACTAGGTGCGAAGATCAACCCTGCAGCTGGGTGCGCGAGGAGGGGAGAGAAGAAGAGAGAAAAGACAGAGAGATCTGCAAGCTAAGAGCGCAGATAGAACTGCATGTTTCCATTTAATATATAAATAAGCATAGTTTTGTGGACGTATCCCTAGGGAGAGGGTGAACCACATATATCTTGTTGTTCTATGTGGTTGATGCTGTGTTATTTTATTTATGTTATACTATTATTGCATTGTTGCGTTAGATCTGAGATATGACCTACGAAGTAAGATTAAGCTTGGTAAATAATAGCTAGGTTGTTGTGTGTGTTTCCCTGGATCCACTTTGCGCTTTCTCTGGTTGTAGACACCTGTGTCCTGCAACCCCCCTATCGCTACTTCGGGTGAGACTGCATCTGCTTCGCAGGTGTTTCCGAAAGGGCTAGTAGTTAGGGCTTGTTGGTGCGTTGTTAGAGTTGAACCCTAGGTCTGCCCCTGTGCCAACAAATGAAATAACTCCTTATGAATTCCTCCAAAGAAAATCTTGTGTATATCAGTAAAGATATACCTTCCCAACCAATCCTCTGTACTAAGATTATGGTTCTTGTTATGGGCTTCAGCGAAGTCCTTTTCTTGTTATTCTATCCACTTTTGAATCTCTGTCTTCAATGGAAACCACCTTGACATTCCCTCAAGAAGATCCTGGTCTCGACAACGAAACCATTTGTTGGCACAGGAGAAAATTTTCCTGCCAAACCATGTCAATCTGAGCTCGCGTCTAACAGAGGGATACATGCATAGTTTGACAGAAGACTGCTTAGACACAATTCTTTGAATGTAGTGATCATATCACACTCCTAGTAGTGAGGTACTGATCTGAGTATAAATAAGTAGTTTTGGTTTTTTTTTATGGTCGTCAACTGGTTGAGCAGAGCTCCCTATTTTGTAATTTTTTTATACCAGAACTGTTCTCTGGTTATGTATCACATTTGAGACTTTCACATTAATAGAATTCAACCTCTTTTCATCTCTCTGTAAAAACTGTGCTAAAACACTCGAGCATGGAGGATCCAGTAGAGGGTTGTGATGTTATTTTAATGTAGCTTTGATTACAGTGGTATCGTGACCAGTTTTAGTCATCTTCCTTGTTATCTTATTCCCTCTCACATTGAATGACTCGGGCATAGATGATCCAGTCGATTTTTTGTAGTTGTATGATAATGTAGGTTTGATTATTATGTTGTTGTGACTGTGTTTCTTGGACATATTTTAGTGTCTGAAGCTTGAGCTCAAGAGTGCTCTTGACTCTGAGTTTTTCTTCACCAAGATGCTTGAAATCCTGATGCCCATAGCAGTTTTGTTCACCCATCTCAATAATTCTTCCCTCTACTCACACTTAAACTCAAATCACTGATTGAAGTTAATGAGGCCCTCACTTCCCTATGCATTACTTGTCTATTTCTGTGTTGAAATCATTCTTGTATTGAGTTTTCTCCATTTTTACCTCCACTCATATAAATCAAACATCCACCAAAAACTCTGATGGGTACTGGGCTTATCCTCTCGCAATCTGAGGGTGACTCTCAGTGCTAACACTCATGGCATCGTTATTGGGGAACGAATTGAAGACATTTCCTTGGGTAAGAACGATAAAGAAATTCTGATTTTGAAGGTGCATCAGAAAGCAGTACCTTGAAGATTCCAAACTTTCACCTGGCGACTCCACTGTTTCAGTTGTGGCTCCTAAAGGAAGACACATGAGGTCTACTCCATAGCTGCCTCTGGCTACACCTGAAGCTGACCCGGAAAAATATTATCCATAAAGGAAAGCCTTCTCAAGAAGGCTTTTAGTTGTTGTCCAAGATTAAAATCTCCCTGGGAGAACAACAATGACTAGATCTGGTCTTTGATGGTGAACAAAGACTAGACACATTCAGACTGCATATCTTTCACCTGGCGACTCCATGATTAAAGAATCTAGTGGCGACTCCATAGTTTTAAGAAGTCATATTTTCAAATGGAAGCCATCTTGGCTCGGAGGTTTGCTCCTTTTAATTTCTCAGTTGTTCCTGGTTTTCCAAATGTTGTTCCTACTATGGATGAGTGGGGTGATTTTTTGCCCATATTTAGAGAACATAGAGATGACAACCCTGCAGATCATCTCCTTAGTTTTCATGAACTCGTGCATCAATGGGGAATACATCATGAGGATGTACTAATGAAAATTTTCATGTTCTCGTTAGTGGGAGATGATCGTGAGTGGTATCACTCCTTGCCCCATGCTAGCATCTCCTCCCTGGAACAATTTTATGCAGCTTTCAATAGGCATTGTCAAAAAATTTATTCCTCTGAGTTAATTTGTCATAACTGTTGTGAGGAATATAAAGATGGTGTTCAAGGTATAGTTGTTTCTTATGAAGGCTGTGAGAATGAAGGAGATGCCTTGGATGACTTGACAAAGCTGGTAAAATCACTTTCTGCAGAAATAGAGAAATTGAAGGTTGATTTTGCTTGATGCTCTTATGAAGGAAATGCAGAGGATATTTCAGTTCATGAGACATATGTTTTTGGTAGCCTTGCTTATGATGAAGAATTAATTTCAAGTACTGACAAAGAACAACCAACTTTTGATGAATATTCGAGCGAAGATGACGAAGAGAAGAGATTTCCCATGGTTCCTGTATATGATTATTATGAATCTGATCCTTGGGAGAGCCATGAAGGAGAAATGGAAGAGATAAATGTGCAGTTTATCTCATGTCCAGAGCCTATAAATGAGCAGATATCACCTGGGGTTAGCCAACCTGCATCAGTTCTCCACCCACCTATACACTCTAAGAACATCAAACGACAGGTGAGAAACAATGAAGGATGGGAGGTAATTTCATACCAGTTGAGCTTTCCTGATTATAAATTTTGTGACCCTGTGGGGTTGTATATGGAGCTGTGTTTTCCAAAATCATTGGAGCCTGCCAAATTATTCATATTATCATCATTCAGGGGCATTTTCAGTGTTCCAATCCATGTTCTTGTTCTATTTTCATACTTCCCTAACCTTTTGTGGATCATTTGCAGTGAAGAAAAGAATTATATTACCAGACAGTCTGGGTGGCTATAGTGGAAGTTTACTTTCACCTAGTGCTTTGTAAAAAGACAGTTAGACTAGGATTGTATAAAAATAAGCTCCTTCTGGAGCCCATGTGTTTGTTTTCGTTTCTTTTTAATAGAGTAGTGTACACATTTCCTTGTTTTCTTCAGCGAAAGTTTTGAGCTAGACTCCATAGCCCAACATCTAAGGCACTGGAACTGCACTTTCTTGGCAACTCGCAGGGAGCATGCCATCCCATGTGGAGCCAAATATTATCACATAAAGTTGTCTAAGGGTCACAGGGCGACCCAGTCCTTTTCTTGCATAGGTATAAGCCTTGATCTCAAAGCACAACTTTCATAACAATCTATTTCTGGCTCGAAACACAAGCAACATGCAGGTTTAATCTTTTAGCGACGGAGATTCCAGGAGCAGTTCAGATTAACACCCCCCCAGGTTTTTGGGATTTCAAAGTTGCATGAAATATGACTCCATTGAAAGCCTCGAAGGCCCAAAGCAAGCAAGAGTCATATATCTTAAAGGAGGACAGGTGGCAACCTATCTGAGGGTTTGGGGAAATGAGCTTTAGGAGATTTGAAGTGAGAAGTGCATAAAATTTTCGAAGAGTCGAAGCCCGGACTTCTGAAACAACTGTGGAGCGTTGATCTCAAATCAACAAGAGTCGTTGATCTTGGCGACAGTACCTCCAGAAGCCTCGAAGTGTCGAAGGCCCGAAGTAAACCTGGACCATCCATTGGCGGGGACACGCGACAACAGATCATTCACTTCAGATTTTTTTTTCTGTTTCGGGAGTTTTGAAGTGAGACGTGCGTAAAACTCCTGAAGAGATGAAGCCCAAAATCCTGAAGTAATCTGATCCATCCAAGCCAAGGGGACATGTGGACGCAAATCCTTCACTTCGGAATTCGGCACTCCGGAAGATTGTGGAAATCAAGCATTCAAAAATCCCGAAGGGCCAAAGCCCGAAACCCGAAAGTGCCGAAGCCCTGAAGTGTCGAAGGCCCGAAGTCAATTTGGATCGTTGATCTACGGGGGGCCACACGTCATCAGATCAAGATTTTCAGGAATTTTACTTTGGAGGATTGCATGATTTGTGCATCGAAAAATCTTGAAGGGTCGAAGCCCAAATCCCCGAAGTGTCGAAGGCCTGAAGTGAATCTAGACCATCGATTTGGAGGCTACGCATCAGTGGACAGTCAACTCCAGGTAAAATCATGTAGAGGAGGATGAGGTTTGAGATTTGATTTTCTCGGAGGCCAGATTCTCGAGGGGATCATAGCCATCAAAATTAGGAGGCCACGCGTCAGTGGATCATCAACTCCGGGTAAAAGCACATAGAGGAGCCAAAGGAAAAGGAGCTAGCGCCCGAGCCCTCAAGCACCAAGTTCGTGGCAGCCATCAACACAGACACGTGGCATCCGTCTAGCGCTAACACATGGCACTCATTTCAAGCATTTTAGACATGCTTTCATCCTGTTTTCGAGTAACACATGTCACCTCTCCATTCGCGACATATCAGCATGGTGACGTCAGGCCTCCACGTTAGATCATCCTCCGAGAGCTGTTATTATTCAGCGCCAAATGCAGCACCCCATCCCAAGGCACACTTTTGGAATATCCTAAAGTTAGTGGGGGATTAATCTTGGCAGTGGTGCTAAATCTAGCCGGTGCGCCCAGATCTCAGATCAGGACCAGATCTATGACCACAGTCCATTGCAGGGATGCAACATACTTGGGTGATAACTTTCTTGAGTGGTCCCGCAATTGAAACCATGGTAAGGTGAAAGTGCTATGTGGTGGATTGCGGGCCCAAAAGTGGTCTAAACCCAAACCACTTTTGAGCAGCCTCACAATCACATGTTTATATGGCGTCCTACCGAAGAGCAGCACGTGGCCGCCCCTTAAGCTTTAAGTCTCGTTGAGTCCCTGAGGAAAAGAAGTTAATGGAAGGTAGGTTTGGTGGTTGAAACCTCGGCTCACCCCATAAAAGGAAGGCATGGAATATCTGGAGTTGTCAACCCATGGTACCCCTGGGATCAAATTTTTCTGCCAAACCATGCCGATCTAAGCTCGCGTCTGACAGAGGGATACATGCACAGTCTAACAAAATACTTCTCATACGCAATGATTTGAATGTAGTGATCAGATCACACTCCTGGTAGTCGTGGACTGATCTGAGTATAAATAAGTAGTTTTGATTTTTTGTTATGGTCGTCAATTGGTTAAGAAAAGCTCCCTATTTTGTAATTTTTTGATACCAGAACTATTCTCTGGTTATGTATCACATTTGAGACTTTCACATTAATAGAAGTCAGTCTCTTTTCATCTCTTTGTAAAAACTGTGCTAAAACACTCAAGCATGGAGGATCCAGTCGAGGGTTATGATGCTATTGTAATGTAGGTTTGATTACAGTGGTATCGTGACCAGTTTTAGTCAGCTTCCTTTTTATCTCATTCCCTCTCACATTGAATGACTCGGGCATGGAGGATCCAGTTAAGTTGTTGTAGTTGCATGATAATGTAGGTTTGATTATTATGCTGTTGTGACTGTGTTGCTTGGACATATTTCAGTGTCTGAAGCTTGAGCTCAAGAGTGCTCTTGAGTCTGATTTTTTCTTCACCAAGCTACTTGAAATCCTAATGCCCATAGCAGTCTTGTTCACCCCTCTCACTAAGTCTTCCCTCTGCTCACACTTAAATTCAAATCACTGACTGAAGTTAATGAGGCCCTCACTTCCCTGTGCATTACTTGTCCAATTCTATGTTGAAAACATTCTTGTATTGAGTTTTCTCCATTTTGACCTCCACTCATATAAATCAAACATCCACCAAACACTCTGATGGGTATTGGGCTTATCCTCTCGCAATCTGAGGGTGACTCTTAGTGCTAACAGGTTGAACTAGAGGCAAATTAATAGATGCACTAACAACAATAGTATGAACTTTTGGAGGAGGGGGAGGCATTGGCCATTGATTGGCTTCAGAAAAAGGATAGGCAAATAAATCAACTCATCCATAAACATTAGGTTGCACATGTGATTCAAGAATGTCTACAATACCAGGGTGAGGCTGTAGGATAGCATTAGGGGTTGCTTGGGGTTGTGGTAGGACTTGCTAACTACCAAGGTTCAATTGCCCTGTTTGGATAGACATGAGTGAAGTGGAAAAAGGAAAACAATTATAGGGACTTAAGGAAATCATTTATGAAAAGTGATATTGATGAGAAAAATTAGATCTATATAATAAGCATATGACTTATTTTCAATGAACTTCAATTTCACCAACCACCAACTGAAACTGTTTCTAATATTTTTTTTATTTAAACCAACCCAAAAAACCATTCCATAAATGTATCCAAATCACATCATTCATAATTTCCATAACAAAATCTTTCTTTGAAAATGATTATACATCCACATTGTATTCTTTCCATTACTCGTGTTATCTTAATTACATATATGGGATAAGAATGGAATGGAACTTTTTATGTGCATGGGAATTTGGGAAATATGTTATGTAAAGTGAGAATAATGAGGACAATGAGTCTATGTAACAACTACATGTCTTTCAACATTACCTTTTCATGTGGATAATATATTCTTGGAAACTACAATGTATAAATTCGTTTATATCCTTGTTTTTCAAAACAATCATATTTTCTTTCACCATTCCATATCATTTTTGTTTCAAGCTGAAGATAATGACAAACCAAACAATAGATTCATACCCTGAACCCATCACATTAAAATTTTGAAAACCAAAACCTTTTACCAAACTTCAATTATGAACTTTGTGTTAATGTTGTTGACTAATCGATGTTGTCATCCAACAATCGAAATGAAACAAGTAGTTCCATAACTATAATGGGTCGAAAAAGAAAGGTTGAAATGAAAATATCTATGTTTGAGACCTATTTCCATGGTTATGACTTACATCCTTTAATTTGGACTTGTTTCAAACAAAGGTATCTCAGTTCTTATTACATATTAATTCCAATAAAAAATGGATGGTTTATCATTTGCATAAGAAACCTTCAATCCATAGTGAGACCAAATATTTTGGTTTAAACAAAAAATATGAGATTGTTTACGATCTCTCCGACCTAATTTCGGGTCTATGAGGTTATTTTAGAATTAAGGTTCGAAAGCCATTATCTCCTTCATAGAAATAATTCCAAGAGAAAAGCCAAAAAAAATTGTTCTTTAAAATAAAAACAATTGATTGTATCCAAACTCCATTCTTACACATTGATTATTGAATTTGGTCTTTGAGACATTCATAACCCACAACGAAACTTCAAACCCTTTAAATATAAACCATAAAATTAGTGAGACCCAAGAACGTGCGAGTTTTAAATTACTCAATTTTGGGTTCTTTTCGACAGAGAAAGGGTAAGTTACTTTACAAACCAAAGACTAAAATTGTGGATGTTGTTTAGTATAGAAAAACCATCTGGGTTTGACCCATATCCAACACAAAAAAATTATTTTGGGACAAGGTTCGAATCCAAACCAACTGACATATAAAACCAAGATTGAAATCAAGTGAAGGAGATAAATAAAACCTAGAGTGACAAAGCACTTAAAAATATAAGGAAAACTCAATCTTGAGCTTCAAGTGCATGCTGACAGGAGTTGTCGAAAGTTTCTTCTTTTCACAAAATATTATGGAAAGTGAAAGCATAGAGGAGGCAAGCAAAAATGTTGTTAATCTTCTGTAACCAAACTTTTTCTTCATTTTTTCTTTCAAGAAATGGTAAATAAGGGAAGGAGAAGACACTCATGCAAACAACAATGTCAAACCAGAGCCTCAATTAACCATTTTTTAGACAAACTTGTAATAAAAGATGTATAATAGACTATGAAGTCATACCTTTGAAAAATCATTCCTTTCAAACCAGGATGAAACATGAGTTCATTACCAAAATTACTAGGTGCAAGGGTTTACACCAACAGAGCTCAGAGCTTTTTTTTTCAACCTCCAACAACACAAATGACTGAAACCCATGGTGAATGGAGAGTGATGGAGCATGGGATTGTGGATTAATTACCCACATCCCCTCACTTTGAATGCATGGCCAACTTAACAACGTAGCCAACCCATCCAAACAATGCAAAAATATCCCAAGTCAACAATCCAAAAACCCAAGTATCATGTGAGCATTTCATAATATCATTTCAAACATACCTCAAGTCCATTGTTCATAACTCCAGAATAAAACATGCCATAAACTTATAAACCACATGTGATATGTTCTAAACTTTGCAGCTGCATATAATATGTAGTTTGCAATCAAATACCAACAAGCCGCACATTACATACCTCATGCATATGTCTTGTATCAAATGCATTCAATGTGAGGTATCATAACATTTGAATCATAACCCAATAAACTTAACACCATATAAAACCAATGAGATTCACATATGAGTTAAGAACCATAGAAATCCATACAAGGTGTCATTTCTAATGGGTATTTGAGTCATAAAACCCAAAAGATTTGATAACCATGCAACCAAATAGATATGATGGTCATATATCAAATTTGAGCTCATAACACAAGCAAACCTTAGCAACCATCATAACATGTATCTATCCATATTGCATATAGAGCAATGTTTGCATGACTTAATGCCTTTATACATATGTTGCTCAAATTTACCTTTGAAAGTTATGAATAAGAATGCTTATGGACACAATCCAAATTGCCATGATATTAATCTTTGTTTTCATTTGTGTAGGTAAATCCATCAATATTCACCATATGCATGGCCATAATAACCACAAACCAATCATTGATAAGGTCAAAACTGAAAAATATCATGCTAAGGAAAAGCTTTAGAATACCAAACTTTTTCATTTTCTCTTTGGGGACCCCACCTATCAACTGTATAGTAGTTATAATCATAGCCTTTGTTGAGCTCAAAATCTACCCAAGTAAATTAGAGTGCATTTATTATCAATCCGGTGTTTGTAAGACTTAGAGGCATGTCCAAAGTATATGGATTTAGAGATAGTTTTTATCTTAAATGGAAATAAACCAAAAACCTATTCTAAGGCTGAGTATGAAAGAGATGCTAAGCTCCTATTCAGAAGTAATCTTCATAGATCTCATAACAGTAATCAGCGCTTGTTTTTCTAAAGAATAAAAACAGTAAGCATTCAAAAGGAAGTTTAAGACCTATCCAACTATTCTAAGGCTGAATGTGAAAGAGATGCTAAGCTCCTATTCAGAAGTCATCTTCATAGATCTCATAACAGTAATCAGCGCTTTGTAAAAACAGTAAGCATTCAAAAGGAAGTTTAAGACCTATCCAACTATTCTAAGGCTGAATGTGAAAGAGATGCTAAGCTCCTATTCAGAAGTCATCTTCATAGATCTCATAACAGTAATCAGCACTTTGTAAAAACAGTAAGCATTCAAAAGGAAGTTTAAGACCTATCCAACTATTCTAAGGCTGAATGTGAAAGAGATGCTAAG
>ML789171.1:1047-32936 GCA_009831015.1 Picea engelmannii | reverse complement strand
TGTAATTTCTGGTAAATTTCCAATTTTAATGCTAAAATTTAGAAAATTCAATTCTCAAGCTAAAGAATGACAAATATACCTTGAATAGGCTGTTTCATGGACAATGTGGAATGAAATGAAGGAAAAATGGACAAATAAAGAGGAAAAAGTATGGTTTATGGAAGCACAAAAATGGACTCAACAGCCTTCACAATAATTTGCAAGCTTTTTATATAGGCGACGAAAATTTGAGTCAACACATTCCATGTTATTTTGCCTCATTTCCTCTAACAATAAGGATGAAACCACATCTTCGAGCGTTAATGTGGTCGAATTACTCCCGATAGACATGATTAAGCTATCCCAAGAGTCTGGTAAAGAACACAACAGACTAATACATTTCTCATCCTCAATGATTTTAATGTCCACAGAAAATAACTAACTTATTAAAATATTGAATGCATTCAAGTGATCTATTAGTGATCTCCAATCATTCATTCTCAGAAGTTACAATTTCTTCCAAAGGAACAATTTGTTTACCAAGGATTTCGACTGATACAAGCTTCCCAACTTTTCCCACAGTTTTTTTGAAGAGTCTTCACCTGAGACATTCATAAATATTGAATCTGCAAGACAAAGTTGAATCGTAATCCTTTCCCTCCTCTCGAGTTTCTCCCATTATTCCTTCGACATACCCATTGAAATTGTTCCAGGACTCACCACTACCCATTGTTATTTATCTACACAAATATCTTCCATTTTAAGCTTCCAAAGCTCAAAATTTTGGCCATTAATTTTTTTGATCTCTATCCTCAACCTGCATCCCTTTCTCTCAAGCACAAATTAAAGATACTGACTTAGAGGTCTCATTGTACCTAGGTTTAGATCAGATCCAATATTTCCTTACCCTTACTTTGATACGACTTGTATAAAAGCATCTCTGATACCAATTGTAGAGAAATATCACTCACACTAAACCAAGTAGGAAAGAGAAGACATAGTTAAGAAAAAAATAAATGACAAACACGCATAGTACATAGAGATTTTACCCTAGAATACCTTAAATGAGAAAATCAACATTCCTTAAGCATATCCTACTCTCTTGTTGTCTTATTCATTCATAGAATAAAGAGTTACATGAATAGCCTTGGTCTACAACTAAGACAAAATCGTCTTCCTACTATCTTGCTTTACACAAGAACAACCATGTAGCTATTTCAGCTTACATCTACATGACCCTTATTATTCTTCTAAAGATTATATTTTATAGTATTACAACAAGCCATATTTGTAGGATTTATTGCATGCAAAACACTAAATCATGGCACCCAAAAACAGTTACATATCCACGCAGATTATTGGCTACAATCCCGCAAATGTTGGGATTATGTTATAGTCGACTACCCATTCAACCTCCAGTTGGTCGCCAGTCGACTACCACTTGACCTCCTGTCAATTGACCTTTCGAATTTCTAGTCGACCACTTCAACCTTCAACTTTCTGGTCGACCATGTCAACCTTCAACTTATCCATCTACTTGACTTGGCCCATCAATTGATTCATCACATAGTCGATCCACCTAAACTGGTTAGTCGATTGAATGTTATCTCACTATAAAGAATATAAAAACCCAACAAAAATCTCTCCAAGGGGATAGTTTCAATGCACAATCTCGGTTTTATGGATGCAAGAATGAGACCCTGGGAAAGAAGATTCTCCAAAAATCATTCAAACCACATAACAATGCTTTTTCTTCTATATTTTTTATGCATACCCATGGCCTCCTTTTATAGGATGTGTTCAAGATTATTAAAAATTGGTTCCAAGTGGGAAAGATGTGCCACTTGGGTGTGGCTTCCCATGTCTAAGTGGACATGGAACCACTTAGGGTGCCAACTTGAATGCTAAGGAGCTTAAGCCATCTTGGTACCTCAACCTAAGAGTACTCATGAGGCAATTTTTGTCATAAATGCACCAAATATGGTTGATATTTCACTTCTGGTCAATCTGCATGACTTTTGGAAGAACAATCCAGTGGGCACGCGCAAATCATGCAAAATCCACATTGTTGGGTTGCACAAATAAATTGAAAACCCACTTTACATAGTTTTCTTCTCTGTTGAGTATAATGTGTTAATGCCATGAGAATGCACTTTGGTGTATTGAATCCATGACCCTTCCGGTGATCACTTGTATCGCTCTGTGAGTTATTTTTAGGTGATAAAACACCCATGTCTATTCTACAAAAATATATAATGTCAGTTGTTTCAAGATCATGGAAATCTTCATCTCTCACTTCTGCATCCAATTGAGAGTCTTGTAGTACTTTAGTCGTAAACAAAGGTACCTTAGTCACCTTTTCCCTCTATTTCCTCTTCTTGGCTCACATGTTCATTGACTTACTCAACCTTTTAATGGGTGGTTGATCCTCCTCAATGACCTCTTATATGATCTGTAAACCTTTTGAAACAACATATATGATAGCCTGAAGTTGTCCATATTCATGAATTTGAAGTGTACTTAACCCATGTCTGGCTTCACAAACCTTTTCTTCAACTATTCCATCACCTCGCAGCTGAGAGTGTTGTTGTGTGAGTGCCTTCCTGCACTGCTTAGACCTACCACTTAGACTATTTTTCATAAAAAAATGAGACATTTGTCTAGCTTGTCTCTTCTTGTTCATAACTCTTTGTGCAACAAATCATTTCTTAGTGAGTGCCTTTTCCAACAACCTCCACAAGTAATGCTAAAACAAGTTTAGCCTTGCCACTAACATCTTTCTTTTGATTCCTCAAAGTGCACAATGGTTCAATATTTTTCAAGTCCGACTCTACCAAAGTCTCTAATGTTGCCAACCTGCTCTTTATATGGTCTTCACCATCTTGGGAACCCAAGGTTTCTTTAACCAAAACCATCTCTTCTTGTTATTATGCGACGACACAAGGCATATCTATTGATTCAATGGTTGTCTCTATAAACTTCACTGCCAACATTCTTCGCACCCTTCCTAAATTCCTTCTTGTCATCATAGGCACACCATAAGTCTTGGTTCCATCTAAGAACATCAAAAAATTCGCATGGGGCACTGTAACTACTTAGCAAACTTGAGAAAGTCCTACCCAAAGATGACTATATGGTCATCCAATGGAGTCATTGTCAAGTCAAAACTACCAAACCATTCCCTAACCTTCAAAGGTGCAGAACAAAGTACTCCTACTATTGGCTTCACTATTGAGTCCACCACCTTGAATGTGGCCATGCTACTCTCAGAATTATGATGAAGTGCTCTAGTGGTCCATTCAGTTACAAATATATTGGTTACACCGATGTCTATCAAGGCTACCACCTTCAACCCACTCATTGTTGCATTCACAAATCAAATATCATTCATGCCTTCACCTCGCAAATCATGTTCATGACCTTCTGCCATGAACTTACCTAAACATATTGTTAAGGAGCCCAAAATCTCCAACGTTGTCTTCAAAGGATGTTTCACTTGGGATACTCCCAAGGTTTTTGGCTTCACCTTCAAAGATAGTTTCACTTAGACTTCTTTCAAGTATTCCAACTTCATCTTCAAAGGACAATCTATGGAAAATGGGTTTTTCTAACAACAAAAACAATTAATGTTCTTACCTTTGGTATTAGGTAGTAATGGTTTCTTCCTTGATATGATGTTGGCATCATCTTGGGAATTATTCCTCCTAAATGATCCCAACTTAGGCACATACTAAGTCTTTATTTGGTTGGTCAAAGTTTGCAACTTCCGAACCCAAGCTTTATCTCGTGCACTATTCCATTCCAGCATCACCCCATGTACTTGATCAAATTGATGGATATCTTGATCCCATTGTTCCAAGCCCATGGTCATGGCTTCCATCTTGGTTTTCCATGACTCTTTCTTTGTGCTTTCCACATCATACTCTAGAAATGGGTCAACTTTCTAAGCACATTTGAAAATCTTTTCCAAGTCTCAACGACTTGGTTCACCTTGCTTCCTCAAGCCTGCAATGTTTCCCAACATACTTGAAACAACAAAATAACCCATCATTATATGTGGATGAACCACCTCATGTGCCTACTACATTAAGGTACTAAGTCTATAATGTTAGTCTTCAAGTTTTATCTTGTCCACATGCCCAACTTATCACCAAATCATGTTGATTCCTTTCAAGTCATAGTGAAGAGTGCCCAAAGTCTTCTTTGTATGCTCTAAACCAACCTTTCCTTCAAAGAGTGGTGAAGACTATGCTCTAAAGTCAACTATTATGATAGGGATAATGGTGAAGAGAAATGCTTCTAACTAAAGTTTTTTCTTATATACCAATTGTCATGATTGGGACAATGGTGAAGAGAAATGTTGCAACTAACCAAAGTTTCTACTCCAATACCATCTATCATGGACCTACAGTCTACCCAAATTTTATTTACAAACTTGGGGTTACCCCAAGTTCATTTCAACACCTAATGTTGTGTGGCACTACCTTGCCTTGGTCATAGGGACTTAGCTATCCTGCACCTACTACAACTAGACTATCCATATTCACTTAAGGTCTACCCATAACTTTTCCTTAAGCTACAATTTGTCAAATGCAACTAAGTCCTATTCAAACAAGTTCATTCAACAATATGGAAACGTCTAACCATGACCTTTAAAATATCTCGGCAATCCTTATACTTAGCCAATATTTCAATACTTAGCCAACACAACGCAAAGAAAGGAACAAAACATCCATCCAAGTAAAGCAACCATAATGCATAAGTACAAATGGCACCCAAGGTGTGTGCCTTAACTTTATTTATGTGAAGAATGTTAAAATGTACAACATAGGAGCTAGGCCAATTGCTTAAAACTCTTTTACAAACTACAATTATGCAAGGCACAATTACCTACAAGAATTGTTAATCCAACCCTTGAAGCAACCATAGGCCTACCTCCTATAGGTCATGTCTTCTTCTTATGTTCACTTAGTCAGAGACAAATTGATCCCACTATGCCAACCGCAAACTTAGCACAACCATAGAACACTTAACATTCTTGTGTGAATGGCTTCTCTTGAATGCCTTAGAGCTTTTGAGGCATCCTATTTTTATAGTAAACTTTCCTTGCACTTTTCCTTCTTCTTAGGTGTCATGCAAGCCCCTTCAAGTCCAAGTGGACCGAGGCGCCCAATCATGCAACTTCGACTATGCTCGATGGTTCCTCTACACCTTTATTGACTTGTCCATTGATGTGCATGAAAATGTGCCATGCACCATGTTCCCTTCATGAATATTCCATTGGTTGTCCAATGTCCCATGGTGCGCCCAAGTGCGCCTGACAATGTGTGTCCAACCAACATGAACCCAACAAGATGCATCAAAAAATTGTACCAAAGTATTATATAAATCTAGTTAAGTTCCTCTTTTCCACTTCGTCTGTCATGCATAGTGTATCCTTGTGGATGAGGTTATTTTCAATAACCTTATTTTCCTTCCCTCACTAACTTCCCTTCCAATATTCTATTGGTGCATCCAACTAATGAGCGAGCTATCAAGGTATACACCATGCCCAATCTTTGTGCAAGGGAGACCAACCAATTTGTGGTGCACCTTGCCAACATGCATGGGTGCCAAAATTGATTCTTCTAGCCATCAAACCTCTATTGTGTACATCTGTGTTGGTCAATGACCACCAAGGTGATATTGTGGTGAACATTCCTAAAGCCATTCAAGGTCGGGGCCTTACACATGGCCTTAAATATGGTGGCCCTGCAAAGAATGAAATTCACAACTTAATGAATAATCAAATAACTTTAAGAGCATGAAGTTTTTTTTAATCGTGAATAGAAATGGTTATCATAGAAAACCAATATGGAATTGTAAAAGTATAGTCATGTCAACATTGTTTGAGAGGTAATCCACCACGAAATCCAAAGGGACAAGTTTCCAATATCTAAAAGGTGATAGTAGATAATGATAAGCTTAAGCTTATAATTGGATGGTTTAGATTGGTTACATAAAGAGCACTTGTAAATATAAGCTTTAATGTTCTTCCATATGATTGGTTAGTAAATATATTTTGCAGATGTTGCATAGTTTTGTGGACTCTCCTCCATAAGAGGAAGATGGACTCTCCTTCATGAGATGAAGAGTAGGGCTAATTATTCGTAACATCCCAACTAGTAGACACAATTGATAGAGCATGAATGTCACACCCCCAATTTTAATCCTTGCAAATTATAATGTAATTATATAAATGTGGTTTAGGATGGTGAGTCGATGTGTTGGGGAAAAAAGCATGTATTTATTTAATGTGGCCAGGGGATGAATTGTATATTATGTACAATGAACTAATTAATAAAAATAATAATCGTTCGCTGCGATACGAGAGGGATGAAAACAATGGGGGGCTATGATACCACAAGAGAGAGGGGTCCAAGGGGGAATTATGTATGGACATTAATCCAAACCCACATTCTTGAAATTATTACCATTATGTCTAAACCTTCTATTTGTTGTTGTGTGTTCCCAAATCCAATCATTAAACTCATGTATGAGGGTGGGTGTGAGAAGTCACATCCCTTAGTTATTGGAGAGCATGGGCCTAAGTACAATCATCCTTGGGAGGAGTGTAAGTCAAGCAAGCATGGGAGAAGAAGAAAAAATTGTATGGAGAAGAGAGATCATTTTTGCATGCAGATTTTGGGAAGCAAGAGAGGAGTTGAGTGTTGGGAAGAGTACCAACCATGTTGTGCCTAAAGGAAACCATTGTTTGGTTGTGTTTTATGTTGAGAAAGAGGCCTATGTGCCTGTGAAAATAGGTTGTAATCCTGCAATTCGTTTTCTTGTTGAGGAAATGGTTCAAGAGCCTTGTGAAGGTTGTTGTGATGCACTCCTAAATAACCTGATATTTCTTGGAGTCCCCAACTGAGATATTCTTGTCCAAACGAGTGCACTAGAAGCCCTAGTAAATTAATGAAACGACCTGAGGAATTGTGAGCAGTGAAGGGGGTACATTCCTTGGGTTAAGGAGGTTGTGGGGAAGAGAGTTGGAGGATTGTAAATGTTATGGGAGTAGAACCTAGGTTTTGGGGATGCTATGTGTGGAGAGTAGACAACCAAGGAGGAAAGATCTCCTTGTGGACTCATGGCCTCAACTAGGAGGTGGCCTGCTGAAAGAAAATAAATAGCAACGCCTATGTCTAGGGGGTTCATCCTTCTTACACAACTAGTTGGTTAATTATTATTATATAAGTGTTTTGTTGTTTTTATTATGCTTATTTGATTGTGTATATGATTTATGTGAAAGATGGGTATTTTGTTATTGCTTGAACAACAACATTCATAGGTTTATATTATGTTGTAGTTGCATGAGTTATTTGGAATGTTGTGTGCATGCAAATTTTTAAATGATGTCAAGTTATGCTAAATTGTTTTCATAGTAACATGATTCAGCTTGGAGGTTGGGTATGTTACATTATGGTGTCAAAGATTTTGGTTCAAACACCGGGCTTGTATGGGCCAAGATCAATGTGATTTTGGTCAAATTCATTGTTATGGATTTTTTATCTGCAATGGATTTGAGGAAAAATTATGAAATAGAGTGAAATCCCCATATTTGTGAGAGAATTTGGATCAAAATTTCCCTCAGAATTGTCAAAGAGATGATCAAGGGCGCTGATTGACATGATTGAAGATCCAAATTTGACTTGGAAGGTCGAAAATTCACATTTTAATGACAGTCGAAGAAGCCGAGGGAGTTTGATGAATCAACAACCAAGATCATGGTTTATTTTAAGATCAACAACCTAAATTCATTGTAAATTGAATTAAACACTTACAAGATTTTCAGAGATTGGCAGAGTCTCACAAATTGACGGTCGAGATTCATTTTCAACAGTTGGGAAAATGAAGAAAATTGTTGGTCGAGATTTATCGGCAAAGTTGGGCAAAGTTTGGTGAATCAATGGTCAAGATCATTTTGAATGGGAGATCGAAAACCTAAATTCGTTTGGGATTTGGTCAAAAAAATATGTGTTGGAGTTCACCAAGAGAGATTGTTGATGGTCGGGTTGATGAGATTTGCAAAAGTATTTAGTTCTGCCTAAAAGAATTCATCGATCGTCAATGGTCGGATCGACGAGAATGGTGAAATGTTTTGTTTGCTGAAAAAAATCATCGATGGATGATGATTGGGGGTCGACAAAAATTGGTGAAATTTTCATGTGTCTAAAGAAATAATTGATCATCGATGGCTGATGATCGAGGGTCGAAAGAATGGGTGAAGTATTCAATTCATCCAAAATAATTTGATGATCACTAATGAAAGGAAAGGGGAGGATGACATGTCTTACCATGCAAGCGTCCATGTGTCACGCCACATCAACATCCATGTGTCATGCCATGTCATCATAGTTTCCACGTTAGCCAAGGGATGGTCGATGGTTGATCGTCGATGATTGGGATTCGATGAATTTTGTAAACAAGTTGGTTGCCAAGGAAATTCGTCAATGGATGATTGCCAATGATCGAGGTTCGATGATATTTGTGGAAAAAAATTGGTTTGCTAAGAGGGATGACCAATGGTCGGGGTTGAGGGAAATCAGTGAGAAAGTTTGGTTTACCAAAGAAATAGTTGATCGTCGATCGTCGATCGTCGATGTAATGTTGGAAAATCAACGGTCCAGATTGCTTCGAGTTGGAAATTGATAATAAAGATTCATCTATAGGCTTGGGGAAGGTTTACTAGATCAACGATGGATATTACTCCCAATTTTGAGATCCACGACTCAGAATAAAAGACTATTATAATAGTAAAACAATCAATTTTCTACGAAATTTTGTTTTTCGAAGGTCATTAACTTGCAGAGTGATTTTGAGGGCCTAAACAACATTTTTAGGCAGTCAAAAGTCATGAGAACAAGATGTACCAAATTTAGACCCTATCTCTATAGCTTAAATAAAAAAACTTAGAGAGAGCTTTCCAACAAGCCATTATGGGCGCAAAACAGAGCACGTATGAGAAAGCTACAGTTAAAACATTGCAACGTATATTTTCAATATGAGTTTACTTCTAGATGGCATAAATCCTTGCTCAGAAGTCAGTTTGGGGCACATGAGAAGTCTATGGAAATCCCATGGACTATATAAGACAACCATGGAACTATGTTTGGTATCTAGGTACATAAAACTATGCATGAAGAGAAAGAAGACACTTGTAGCAGTAAGGGGTAAAATGGGAAAACAATCAAAACTTCTACATGTTGTAACTAATAGTCTAGAGCCCAGTTAAGGGTGAAATTTTGATAGATCATTCAAGAAATAGGCATGAACATACCCAATTTGGTGCAGGGATGCATGAAAAAGGGACAAAATTGCTAAGCTGGGAGAAAGTGCAAAGGGGCAAAGTTGTCATTTCCATATTGATGTGGATTTTGACTAGAGCATCAGTTTGACAATTTGAGAGTTGCTATGAATTCAATGTTGGAATTATTATTTGTTTCACTAAGAAAATTTTCCTAGGTTCCCAAAATGTTTACCTTTGTAAGTGGAAAAAGTTGGTGTTTGAGATTATTTGCACCAGGGAGAGAGGTGCACAAAAGGGGTAAATTGGAAATATTCAATTGACTATAACTTTCTTCTTAGTGCTCAGAATTGAACAAGAAAGTAGTCGTTGGGAAGAAATTGGATAGGAGATTCCAAATATCCACTCATATTTTAGGTTTGAGCTGAAATTTTCTGAAGGAATCAAAAGTAAGGTGACTGGTGGACTTAAAGGACACAATTGATCAGAAATGGAAATTTCAGGAAGCCATAACTTGGAGCTCATAAATCAGATTGAAGCATGAGTATGGTCCCTGGAAAGGTAATCCATAGTAAAATATGAAAGAATGTCTAAGTTATCTAGGGGAACATTAGTTTTCTCCATAAATTTGCAGGAAAAAGTGGAATCGGATTCCATGAACCATGTAACTACTCGATGTGAAAGTTTTCCAAAACATGTCAAATTTGAAGAAACTTTTCCAAGATGATAGAGATGAGTGCCAAGGGTGATTGTTGGGTAAGGAGGAGTATTGAAACTTATGATAGTGCATATTCATAAGGATAAAGGAACATTTTAAGTGAAATAGGTTGACAAAATAAAAAGGGGCTAAGCTTATTAATAAGGCATTGTTAATAAGCAAAGGAGCACTCCAACGAAAAGTGTTGTGTGAAGGGATTGTTAAAAGGAGGATAAGATTCCACAAATGAGGATTATGTGGGTCTATCCCAGATTAATCCCAGGCTCCATAGGATAGAGAAGAAGGTCAATCTTGTGCAATTGATTGAAGCATCAAGGAGTTGTAGAGGGACGTGCAGGGTTGCAGAGCAGGTGATGAAAGGTTGACAAAGGACTAAGGAAGAGTATAGAAAGATTAGTATTTAGCTGCTACAGAGTCCGAATAAATTGCAAGGGAAAATCAATAGAGGTTCTCACATAAATAATGTATCCAAGAGGTGAGGAATTCCATAGCATGCACAAGGAGTTAAGGAGAACTCCATAGCCTTGAAGATAGAAATGTAGCGAAGGCCAAAAATCCTGCTGCAAGGGAAGGAAAAAGGATATCATGAGATGAGGTGTGACTCATGGAGTGGATGAGTCATCTCTATGTGTAAGAATAGGAATTAAAGAAGAAGGAATTGTTAGATATGATCTAGCAACTTTTGTCTAAAGTACTCAGAATAAGAAAGTTGCCTATGTTATCATAGTGCACAGTGGGAGAAGGGTAAAGGTGAAAATGGAGGAGTGTAACATTCCATTTGGAGTAGAGTGGTATTGAGTTTCCAAGCAATGACTCACAGTGAATCACTCAATGAAGTGAAGAGGGGTATTTAAAATTGAGCAAAGCCATGGATAGCAAAATATATTCTATAAAATATGACATAAACAAAACATTTCATAATGTTGAAATGACAATCAATGAGAATGTTATTTCAAGACCGGTTTGGTCAAGGAAATGGGGTGTGGTTAATTAGATTGCAGTGCTAGTATTCATCTGGAGTAGTGCATGTTATAACACTATGAATATTAGGATAGGATTCTTTGCATAGGATAGGATATGAAATTTAACCAAAATATGTTAGGATAGGATTCTTTGCATAAAGGAAGCAGTTGTGAGATGGAAACACTAGTGGATCTAGTGGTTGTAAATTGTTATAACTCAAAATGCCACTATTATGCATCTTTGATGTTGGCCTACTCATTCATACATCTGTCAACCCTTTTTTATGGATTTCTTCTAAATTTATTTTTTTGTATGGTATACATGCCCTGATGCATAACTGAAAGCCTGCGTGTACTCTAAAAAGTTGCAAAAAAATATAAATCCGCACTCTCTGGTGGAGTTTACGGGTTATATTAGGTTTTTCAACCACTTTACCTACTGTAGCCCTTCTGGAAATGAATTAACCACCATTTTATCATATAAAAAGGGCCCTAGGGGAGTCATTTGGATATATCAAACAAGAGGCAAGAGAACTCTGCCAATTTTTTTCCCTTGTATCCCAAGCCTTCTGCATTCTGCTCTGAGTTTCATCCTCAACATTCCCTTCCATACATCCTCCTTATACCATCCATCCTTTCCCCTTATATTGGCATGTTGGTGGTGAGGATAGTATTGGGAATAGTGCACTTGGAGACAAAGTAGAGGAACCCAAGCGAGGTTCATGGAGCGGCACCAACAAAATTCATGTTGTAACTTCCAATTTTGTTATTAATAAAAGAGAAAACTTCTTGTCCCAAATCTTTATGTCTATGTGTTTGTGTTTATGAATGTTTTCATGAATAACTAACCTTTTAGATAATCTTGATAATTAATCATATGTTTTTATAGTTTGTTCTGTAACATTGTTTTAGGCCATCTTTGGGAGGAGGCCTACAATCTTGGAACGAACAACAATAAGAAGGGATTGACAACAGCCGTAAGGACTTAAGATACACATTTATATATTCTTTCGCTTCCCTTAATTATCGTAAGGTCTTGTTGGTTTTTGTAGAATAGAAGATTTTATGTATTTTAAGGTGTCAGGACTCTGCCTAGTCACTAGACCCAGATTAGGGAGATTTTCCCCATAATTGAATTGGAGACTCCACCAGGGAGTCTCTCTAAGGTATTTTTAGGATATATTTGTTTGGCTTGAATTCCTATTTGTTGAAGTGTTCTAAGTCTTTTTGGGTCTCTAGTCACCTTACAGGTGCTTACCAATTTTCCTGAGTTGACTGCTCTATCTGAATCTTTCTATTTAAAAAAAAAAATCAGTAGTGTACGTGCCCTGTTATTTACCCAACCCACACACATACGCGTTATGTATTATACACAACCCACATACATACATAGGCTGACTGTGCACAACACGGGTGCCTATCATCTTGAAGAGTTTTTTCAAAAACCTTTTCTTTCCTTTCAGGAAACCCTTGGCTTCTCAGGTCTCCCTGAGTTCCAGGGGCCTATGTTGACTGTGGTTTGGCTAGGTTAAAGGCTCAGATTGTTTATGAAATGGAAAATAAATACTCTCGTATAGATTTCTTTGTATTTATGTGTTTCCAAGCATTTTTTGCTTACTTTTAGCTTGAATTTTAAGAAAAATGAGTTGGGTTTAAAAAAAAAAAAAAACCCTCATGGCCAGGGGGGGACACGAATCATGTATTTTGCAGTTCCTTTTAGCATATTTTGTTAGTTTTGCTTTGATTGAAAGAAAATAAAAAAAATAAAACCTAGTTTTTATGCTAGTTAGCTCTCTTTCTTTCTTTGCATTGCTTTACATTGTTATTTGAAAAAGAAAAAGGAATTAGCATAAGGTTATGTTTTCTTCTCATCTTGAAAGCATTTCAAAAGAAAAATAAGAAAGAAAATCCTTTCATCTGCTCTTTTCTTTCACTCAAAAGTTGCATTGTGCATTTTGCATGGAAAGGAGAAAAGATTACATCTTTAGGTTTGAAGAATTGTTCATGCTTTTTCTTCCTTGAAACTCTTTTCATTTGAAGGATTAGTGTAAAGGTTTCTTTGTCAGTGTTATTATAAGTTTAAGTTTTGCAAGAGTCTCAAACAACATTAGTTTCACTACCGCACCCCTGGATAATCAAGCCACTAAAATTAACACTTAATGTTAAAATCGATTAGACTTTTTCCTTTACAGGGTACACCAACTAGACTAGGCTTTAGGGTCTTGGATTAGGTGTGGAAATAAAACTCTCCAAGGCCAGTTTCGTAAGAGTTATCCAGGACCCCCCTCTAACATGAGGTCGCGCGAGGAGAGGTAGAGGAGATAACCCCTCCAAAGCTGGACTAACCGTAGTGGGGATCGTATTTTGAGGGTCATTCTTGGGATTCCACTGATTTCATTTGACTACGAAGCTTCGTGGACCTAGAATCCATTCAAGATCCTCAGTTGTCTTCTAGACCATTTTCTTTCAGTACCCTCGAAATGATTCATATATAGTCATCCTGCTCATACGATTTGCTCGACTGTCGACTGTACTCGCCTGGTGACTAACTGCGTGTTGGCAACCTAGTTTCCTTTTATTAGGGACTCAGACAAATGACTGCGGGGGTATACCGCGATACCTAGGACAAACTTCAGACCATGCTTCATAGAGTATACCTGGAGGGTGTTTTTGTGTTCGGGTTACACTTGCACCGATAAGTTTCTCTAGTGTTGGTTGGTGTAACTATTCTTCCTACCGTTTGCTTGATTTATCTTTAGGGACTTTTTAGTGGTGTGCTCTATGCTCCTTAGTTTTCTATAGCGAGTTAGTCAGTCATTTATTTGGGTCTCTAACCTAATGTGGTATACCGCCCACTCCGTTGATCGTGAGGATTGTTGGCTCTTCCACTTAGAAACGTGGATTCACCTCCTTATAGGAGTATAATTATATACCACTGATTTACCAGAGTGAGTGTGTGAGACTTTTACGAACTTAAATGATCCTGCAAGGGAAGAACCTGTGCATAATATATTCATTGCCAAAGTTCCCGATGATACCAACCAAGTAACCCCATCACAAGGGGATTCTTGTGCTTTTCCTTTCTTTGGAAACGTTGGTGTCCCTTTAATGGCCACTTTGAACATTCCTGGGTTGAATGTGGGACTACCGGTTTGGTTGGGTACCATTCCAAATGTCCCTAATGATATTAATGCTTCTCATTTAATCACCTTATTTCATGGGCATCATGTTGATGTTCCTTCGTCAACAAAGTCTTCTTCGCCTCCTTATGCCTTCTCTAGTGGAAGTCTAGCTACTAGTAACCAGAAGTCTAAATGAAATAGAAAGAGGAAGAATAGGAAGAAGAAATCACCAACCTTTGAGATTCATGTTGGAGATAGGTCATCAACCTCTGCAAGTCATGTTGAAGACCATCACCCAGCCTCTGCAAGTCATGTTGGGGGAAAGCACCCAACCTCTGTAAGACATGTTAGGGGAAAAATTCCAGTCATTGCTAGTCATACTGGCAATAGGTTTGTAGCCTCTGCGAGTCATGTTATCGACTAATAACCAACCTTTACAAATCACGTTGGAGATGTGCAACCAACCACTGCAAGTCATGTTGGAGGCACGAACCTAGTCCCTGCGAGTCATGCTCGAATTCAATAACCAACCTCTGCTAGTCATGTTGGAGAGTTGTCAATAACCTCTGCGAGTCATGTTGAGGACAAGCAACCGACCACTGCTAGTCATGTTGGGGGCATTGATTCTGTTGAGAGACCTAGACAGATAGGACATAAGCCTAAGTTCCCTTATAAGCTTTGCAAGGGAGATCACCTTACCCATTTGTGCCCTGGCATTCTAGAGGCACGAAGATTGTGGTCCATGTCTACAAGATCTTCTGATTTTGAGTCTTCTTCGATTTCCTCGCAATCTATTCATCCTTTGGTTGATGAAGTGGTTGTGTCGATGCAATATTTGATCGATCCCACTCCTCTTTTGGGGGGTGAAGCGACTTCAGACCATGTTGACTCACAACCTATTCAGCCAGTGGTTGAGGAAGTAGTCATGTCGATGCAATATTCAGTTGATCCCACTCTTCTCTTGGAGAGTGTCAAATCTACTAAAGTGGTCACGTCGGTGCAATATTTGGCTGACCCCACTCTTCTTATGGGGAGTGATGTGTCTACCGACTATGTTTTTAACATTTCCAGTTCAGTACTTTCAGAACAAGGGGGCATTCCGCTCACTTCAAGGACACCCCCTCCAAGTCCTAGGATGGTTTCCTTGGATTGGAATGACCTTGTTGAGCCTCGTCTTCCTTCTTCTGTACCCTTTCAAATAAGGGTTGAAGTTAATTCAATTTTTTTTACCGATGTATTGTAGATGAAGGAGCCTCTGCAAGTAATTTATCCTCTTCAGCTTGGTAAGATTTGGGTTCTCCCAAGCTTGTGTCTGCATCGCATGAGCTATTGGCTTTTGACATATGTCCTAGTGATTATTTGTGGATTCTTCCTCAATTTCCTATCTCGTTAAGTGGGAAGAATATCCTTGTCGATGTTATAGTGGTGCAAGGCTCGTTATATTTCAATATTCTTCTCGGGTGTGATTATGTATATGATATGAACGTTGTAGTTTCTATGCTCTTTCGGGTGATGCATTTCCCTCACAATGGAAGCATTGTCACTATCGACCAACTGGCATCTGATAATCACCATCCTAATTCGGTGTTAGTTCAGGCTTCCCCTTTATATGTTCCTAGTATTCGTGTAGACTCTACCATGCCACAAGTAAATTATCTGGTGTCTTATCCTCAGTGTTTAATTTCTCCTAAGCAAGAACTTATTCACTCATATTTTCCTTCTCAAGACTTGGTCTCAACAATTGATACTTTGGTTTATCCAATAGGGGCATGGGAGCCCTTGCTTCTCCCTCTTGGTCCAAGTGATCTCGAGTTTCCTTTTGAGTATGATCTTGATGTTTGTAGATCCTCAAGCCTTTGTGCTTGTGATTCTTAGTTGATAGACTATGTCAAACCTGACCATAACCTCAATCATCATATGTAATATGGTCAGTTTGCTTCACCCCTTGGAACTGTCGATCCTCCTCGTTCACGTTATTTCTCGAAAATTGAGTTGCCTTTGGATGAGGCTATCCTTGAAGCCATGACTATGAACTATATACCATGGGAATACTTACACTGTGGTTTGTGTTTTCTTCCCTTTTGGGAGACTTTACAGGTTGACTACCAAAGAGACTCTTGGTCAGAGCCTACCAGTGGGCTCTACTTGAACCAGTACTATACATGAGACATAAGGCTGTGCATTTCCTTGTACCATATTGTACAGTCCAAGTTTGTTGTTTTCAAGTTTTGTATTCAGTGGCACCTCTTATTTTCCAAAGTTTCTATCTATGTTGGATTTATTAACTTTTGGATGAGTGTTATTGGCCTTATATGCAGGATCTTGGAGACATTTTTTCTTTGATATTTTTTCATCGTATCGATCCATTCTGACATGTACTGACCTCGAAACTGGCATAGAGGTTAGATTTTTCCCTAATTGCATTTTTTTTTTTTAACGAAAACGGTTATGTTGCATTAATCGGCTTTTTGGCCTGCCAGAATCGGAAAGATACAAATCTGAAGAAGGTTGGTGACCTCTAACAGTGTTGCCAACCTTCTTATAATTGTCTTGGAAGACCATTCCCCTTTGCTCCTTGAGCTAATTCGAAAATATGACATAGAATGCAGACATGAGTAAATTCTCACAAACTGTGAGCATAGCAAAAGGCAGAAGCAAAACATTATATCGTGTGAGCTGAGATTTTCCCCTTAATGTAGGGGTCCAGCTTTTTCTGAGAACCTATCGAAATGTTGGAGACTGCCTCCTTTTCTCTGCGCACTTTATTGGTCTTTCGCCCTCGGGTAAGGGGTGGAGACGGGGCTGAGTTATCTTCAGGTTCAGAAGTTCCCCTGGAGCCGCTAGAGGGGATTGTAACAATCAGACCTGCTTGGGCAGAGGGTTCTGGATCTGAAGCCTGAATTTCTCTCACTGCCGCTGAATTTGGGGGGGTGGGTTCCGGGAGGCTATGCTTCCTTGACTGCTGTTGCTTCTGGTTCTAGGGCTTCATCTTCATTCAGCGCATCAAAGCTATTTTTATTTGCTAGGGTTGCCTCTGCTGAGTGAGTGGCCTTCGGGGCCTGAGCTAATGGATCCTTTCTCCTTGACTGCCTTCGTCGATTAGTTACAGGCTGAAAATCATCTTCTTTGGCTGGTCCCAGCTCCTCTGAGGCTTTGGGGCAGCTTCGTGCGAAGTGGCCGTAAGCATGGCACCAGAGGCACTTAAAAGGAATCTGCTCGTAGTCCAGCTCTTGGATATGGCACCATTCCCCCAAGGAGAGGTTAATGGCTTTCGGAAGACCTTTCTCGAGGTTAACTTCAACACATATGCGAGCGCAGGTAAACCGGTCCCCTTTCGATTCCGCACTGTCCAGGAAACGCCCAAGCTTGTTTCATATGTCCTCCAAAGATCTTGTCCCCCAAAGGTGCAAGGGAAGGTGAGGCAACCTAACCCAAACAGGGGCTGCAGTGATCTCGGCTTCGGGATTGAAGTCAAGTGTCCATGGGGCTAAGAATAGTCCTCTCGACCCCATGAAATAGGGTCCAGTTCTAAAAACTAGATCACAGTCCTCTTTGCTCGCGAAACCAAAGACAAAAAAACCCCTACCTACTGCGAACAAAGTAACTTTTCCTTGTATCAGCGACTTCCAACGATCATCCATCCATGCCTCCACCGTTTTGGGGCTAGGCCATAACCCCGTAAACTTTCCAATGAGGGTCGTTTTTGCAAAAAGGAGGGCAAGATTGCAAGGCTCCTCTGGAGATAGTTCCAGTGAAGGGATCTCCTCCATCTTCTTAACAAACTTAGACGAGGAAGGGGGCTTGGTTTTGGGTCTTGCCGAGCGAACTAGCGCCTTGAATGCTTCCAACCGGTCATTTCCGCTCTTGGCATTCGAATCTGAGGCCATGGCCGTCGACCTCCAACACCAAGTTCAAATTTCCTCGCCCCTGCAAACGAAGTAGCAGGCCGTCGACCTCCAGCAAGTCCAGTCGCAGCGGCAAACACTCATGCAAAAACGCGGCGAACAACGCTCTTGGAGGTGTCGTATCTACGCGCTGAAACACCGATCCGTATGCAGAAACACCGCCCTTGAGCCTGTTCTGTTGCTGGCAGCAAGAGCATCCAAAGATCTGGAGCAGGAATTCGAGATCAAGCCAAGCCTGGCCGCCGAAGGGCCGAGGCTGCCTGTGCGCGCGCCTAGGGTTTCATCTTCCGCATGCTCCCGGTTCACAAGCTAGGTTTCGTCCCTAATTGCATTTTTTCATTATCCATTTCCTAGTTCTTTTGGCCTTAGGATCAACCCCACTAAATTGCAACGCTAACCTTCTTTGATGATAAGTGTGTCGTACTTTATGTGGTAGAGCCTTCCTTCCATGGGCATCCTATTTAGAGCCTTCTTTACCATTTGGTGCCCATGTTGAAGTACTTCATAGGCACGAGAGTCATGTTTAGTCTCGTCATGACTTTGTGTTGAAGCCTCATCCTTCTTCTTCATATTTTTTCTAGCCTATACCCATGGGACTCCCCAAGAGCATGGTTTGTCTCCTTTCAATCTCATTTAAACTATGAAAGTGACATCTAGCGAGAGATTATTTATCCTTTTTGTCCTCGCTTAGATTACATATGAAAAGGAGCCCCCTTGGAGTCTCCTTTATGCTCTTTTTAGACTCCCTAAAATTGAAAATATTGTCGAGCGATCTTGTTTCCCTTCACGCTCGTCAAACTGAAATTTGAAGGCACATCTGTCCGGAAATAGTTTACCCCTTTTTCGATCTGGATGGCTAATTGATGAAAAAGGTATGTCCTAGGAGCTACAGTTCACTAGGAGAGTTTTCTCAGGTATAAGTTTACCCGTTTTTCGGGCATAACAAACTAAAGTTACGAAAAAAGGGCCATTTTCTTTGGTTTTGGTTTATCTCTTTTTTGGGCCTTGGAGATTATTTAAAAAAAAGGACACCCCTCGAGTCTTCTTTAAGCCTTTTTCAAACTCCCTAAACAAGAAAAGATCGCCGAATGACCTTGTTTCTTTCACACTCGTTGATGGGACTACAAGGAACATCTATTTGGCATAAGTTTAACCCTTTTTCCGGCCAATAGATTACCCAAGAAAATGGTATGCCTCAGGAGACATGTCTCACCGAGAGAGTTCTCCTAAGTTATGTTTTTTACTTTTTCGGTCTCATGGGACTAAATTACGAAAAGGGACGAGGGAGTCCATATTTAAGCTCTTTTCAGACTCCTTAAAATTTAAAAGATAGTCGAGTGATCTTGTCTCTGTCACACTCGTTAAGATGGTTTTGAAGAGACGTCCTTTTAGTATAAGTTTAACCCTTTTCCATACCAACTAGACTAAGTATGGAAAACTCTAGCCCTAGTGACCAGAAGAGTTCTCCTTGGTATGATTTTATTCTTTTTCAGGTTTTGGAGACTAACCTTACGAAAAATATCACTTTGGAGTCTTCTTTTAGTGTTTTTCAAACTCTCTAAAAGTGAAAAACCGTCGAGCTTACCTTCTATGGGATTGTAAAACTTTACAAGGAAGGAGTTTTGTTGTGTCATGTTGTAATCACATCACATGTCTTATCCTTATGTCTTTGGCCTAATCTCTGCTTCATGTTGCTATTACTGAACCTTTAGAGCATTCCTTAGGTGCAAGCCTTGTAGCATTTTGCCCTTACGATCTGACACCTTGACCCATGGAGGAATTTTTCCAAGTGTACTTATCCTACACATGTATCCTTGCATTGAGCATCAATATGTTCCATGCGCTTGGAACCCGTTTGATTTCCCGCGACACTTGTTCCTCCTTTGTAACGTAGCATTATTTTATTCTTTTTCAAGCTCATTAAATACATGAAAAAAGACAAAAAAAAAACAAATATTCCAAAAAGAGGGGGCGGGTAAACATTCTCTTTGTTGAAAACAATTTAGTCACCCTTGGACATAACACATCCTTTCGTTTGTTCTGCAAGCATTGGGATCTAGTATGACCTTAGGAAGTTTTTCTTGTTACATAGATTTGTGTCCTCCTCCATTTGGTTACTCTTCCAAACACATGGAGAGTTTGTGGTGCCTTCTGTGCCATAGACTTATCTCAATAACATGTTGTTTGAGTCTTTTCATATTTCGTGCTCTTGTCTAAGGGGAAGTCTTGCAACCTGAGTCATCCATCCTACGATAAGTCTCATGACCTTCATGAGTCAACCATCTCGAGAATCTTGTCAAGTTTAGATCCAGAATCAATGAAGTTTGGTGCCTGATGATCAAGGTCCTCCAGTCTTTCCACGATGACATGTCAAAGACCTCACAGTAGTGAGTCTTATGCTCCCATTTGAGTGTTGAAGATATTGAAGTTGTTGCTCGAGTTATGAAGCTATCATCTCTAGCCACATGCATTAATGCCTCCTGGAGATTCATATAACATTTTATATCTTTTGATGATTTTGAGATGTAGATCCATTGTGTATTATTCACAACTACACTTTATATTGGCATACACATTGGTCATGTAGCCATGATTGTGTACTTGATTGGAATCCATGCTTAGTTTGTCTCGAGCATGGGAATGCCTACCTCGATGATTATTATTATATTATTGCAGATGATGCGCTCAAGGATACTTGCTTGGGTTTACTCGACTCCAGTTCTTTCCCACTTTAATAAATATGTCGTAATGTATTTTGGCCATCAGTTGCTCTTCTAACCTCACACATTAGGGGGCATCTGTTATAACTCAAAATGCCACTACTATGCATCTTTGATGTTGGCCTACTCATTCATACATCTGCCAACCCTTTTTGATGGAGTTCTTCTCAAAAAACAAGTTTGTGTATGGTATACGCGCCCTGATGCATATGCAGAGCGCGTACACACTCTAGCTGCATAATTGAAAGCCCGTGTGTACTCTAAAAAGTTGCAAACAAATATAAATCCGTGCTTTCCGACGAAGTTTATGGGCTATCTTAGGTTTTGCAACCATTTTATCTCCTGTATCCCTTCTGGCAACAAATTAACCACCATTTTCTCATATAAAAAGGGCCCTAGGGGGTTCATTTGGATATATCAAACAAGAGGCAAGATAACTCTGCCAAATTTTCTCCCTTGTATTCCAAGCCTTCTGCATTTTGCTTTGAGTTTCATCCTCAACATTCCCTTCCATACATCCTCCTTATACCATCCATTCTTTCCCCTTATATTGGCATGTTGGTGGTGAGGATAGTATTGAGAATAGTGCACTTGGAGACAAAGTAGAGGAACCCAGGCGAGGTTCGTGGAGCGACACTAGCAAAATTCAAGTTGTAACTTCCAATTTTGTTATTAATAAAAGAGGAAACTTCTTGTCCTGGATCTTTAAGTCTATGTGTTTGTGTTTATGAATGTTTTCATGAATAACTAACCCTTTAGATAATCTTGATAATTAAGCATATGTTGTTATAGTTTTTTCTGTAACATTGTTTCAGACCAACTTTGGGAGGAGGCCTACAATCTTGGAATGGTCAACAATCACAAGGGATCGAAAACAACCCTAAGGACTTAAGGTACACATTTATATCTTCTTTCTCTTCCCTTAATTATCGTAAGGTCTTGTTGGTTTGGGTAGAATAAAAGCTTTTGTCTTTTAAGGTGTCAAGGCTCTGCCTAGTCGCTAGACCTAGATTAGGGGGATTTTCCCCATAGCAGAAATGCAGAATGGCCAAGTGGGGCTTGGCTAGAAGGTTCAAAATAGGGGTCAATGGTGCACAATTGAGAAGAATGGAAGTGCATAGGGCAACAAGGTTCTACAAGAATTCAAGGACAACCATCTACAATAAAATAAATAAATAAAGTTGAAATAAATATGCACTGGACTGCATGATAGAATTGATGCATGATGTATATAATAAAGATAGAATGCATGTTCATGAAATAGACATGAAAGATTAAATGCTTAATGCATATTGATGTGCATTGGTGCATGTGGGCATGCTTGAACATGCTTGTGGCATGATTATAGATTTAAGGTAGTATGCAGTTATGTGTAAAATAATGATGTCATGATAATTGAATAAGACTAATGATGGATTGTGTATCTAGGAAAAAATTTATAACATCGATGAGAATGATGTTGATGATGTTGTTCTTGTATACAAAATTCATCCTTATGAAGACAAAGGAGGATGGTAAGAATGATGACCAAGAGAATTGGTGAAGGGAGCCGACAAGCTTCTACAAAATATCAAATGATCAGGTAGCATTGAGTAATTGGATAACAACCATGCAAGCATGCATTTGGTTGCTTATGTTGCATAAAATGATGAAGGGAATTGAGGTAATAACTCCCCCAACTAAAGTTCAATATTTGGATTGATGTGTGAAGGCAAAGAGCCTTGGAGGTACAAATGTTGTTTAATGTCTGAAAGAATTTATATAAGCATTAATGGTATGTTATGTTGGTTATGAGATCATAACCAAGTCCAGTCAGGAGATATATTCCCACTATAACAATGAATGTTGATAGAAGAAGCCATGTTGTGGTTGGATATGAAAGGTTATAGTGTCATACAAGTGCTTAATGGTATTTCATTGTTTAACTGATGTTTGGATTGCAACCTCTTTGCTGACATTGAATAACACTAAGGGATTGTGTTCCTAGTGTTGTGTATGGCTTGAAGAGGAAGGTATCCAAATAATCAAACACGTACTCAAGAAGGGCTTGGATAATGTGTTAAGGCAATGGATAGACCTTTCAACTCACCATGGTGGAATACATGACATGGATATGTGGTATTCCATAGCCAATGCAATGATGCATTGTATAGATATGGCCATGGGTATTAGCGCATCTATTTGTTGATTATGTTCGATTTCATTATGAAAAACTCGATATGATAGATAATGGGTGTGCAAGGAATGATAGTTTCATTCCATTTAATGTGAATAATAACGATTGAATTTTTAAAGAAATATAATTCTGAAATCACTTCATGGAATGATTGCAAATGTTGTAATGAGATGATAATGTGAAAGAATGTTGACAATTGTTTGGATGAATGAAAGTTGAGAAGAATTGTAGGAAAAATAGTCTTGTATATGGTAATGGTGTAAGCCCATAAGGAAGACTGATGCCTACCGTTGCAAGAGCCAAACATCTTGAGAAGAAATCACATGCTTGGGAAACTTAGTTTCCTATATGTAAAATAGATTTGGAAATTAATAAGTAAAATTGCTATGATGAGATCTCATGATGACTATATGTGTGTGATACAGATGAAATGATGGCTATTAAATCTAGAAAGCTCGGGAAGAAGGCTATTGTTATGACACTGGAACCCTACGATTGCCACAAGTTACGAATTTCCAGTGAAGGTTTGGTAATGAGTTTTGTGCAAGAACACCTTAGCAAATGATGGATCACTCGAGGGACTGTGTAGTAGTGAAGAGGATCCCTGAGCTTGGAGGGTGAGGACGAAAAGGGAGAGGGAACTCAAGAATTCATATGACATGATGGTTGGAATCATGAGGGTGTGTCAGAAAAGAACAATGAGCTAAATTCTTGTCATGGCTGCTCATGGAATAGAGAAACAACCATATGAATAAGTGATCATATTTACTATGTTAATTGTGTTGAAAGATGGGTTAACTGTTGTTTAGTGCGTTCTAAGTTTTTCCTTATTCACTGTTTCTTTTTGTGCTTGAATGATGTTTCTGCATCTGTATTTTTATGTGACTAAATGCTTTTGTGTGTGTGTTTAGTCATCACTATGCATGTTTAAGTTGATTGCATTTTGATTTAATTGTTATGAGAAGTTGCATGGGATTGTATGTCATGTTGTGTATTTTCTTTCCACCAAAGTTGTGTTAAGATGTTGTGTAGGAGGCACCATTGCAACTATTTGAAAGTTGGAGATTCCATTATCACAACTAGAGTTCCTGGAGCCACAACTCAGAGACTTCATGTCTGACCTTGTGTTGGAATCCTGGAAGGGAAGTGGTACAACTTGAGGGACTGCAGTGCAAAGAAGGGGGTACACTTCCTTGGGTTGTGCAGGTTGAGGGGAATGAGAGTTTGTTAGTTGGAATTCTTGTGGGAATCGACAAAGTATGAAAGATATTGCAACTGGAGCTAGAGGAAAGCAATGTAGACTGCGAAGAATGAGAAACTACTTGTTGGAACTACTACCAGAATGATGAACTATGAAATCATTTTTCACTTTTTGGGCTACATTACCTGTGCCTATATGGTTTTTGGGCCAAAATGCCTATGTCTATATAAGTTTTGGGCTGGGGTGCCTATGTACCTATGGTTTTTAGGTCAAAATTCATATGTATTTATGCTGGGATAGGATTCCTACGTGATATTGGGATAGATAACCTATATATCGATTAAAGGCCAGAGAGCCCAATTTTGTAATATGTATGAACACCTGTAGGGTGTTGTGAACTAAGGACAATGCAAAAATAAGGGGGAGGGGAATGTAATGTCCCCAATTTTAGTTCCCAAAAATTATAATGTAATTGTGTAATTGTGTAATTGTGGTTTAGGTTGATGAGTCTATGTGTTGGGGCGATGAGCCTGTATTGATTTATTGTGGCCAGGGGATGAATTGTATATTATGTACAATGAAATAATTGATAAAAATAATAATCGATGGTTGTGATACAAGAAGGATGAAAACAATAGGGGGCTATGATTCCACAAGAGACAGTGGTCCAAGGGGGAATTATGCATGGGTATTATCCAAACCTACTTTCCTAAAATTATTATCATTGTGTATAAACCTTCTATTTGTTGTTGAGTGTTCCCAAAGCCAATCATTAAACTCATGTAAGAGGGTGGGTGTGAGCAGTCACATACCTTAGTTATTGGAGAACATGGGCCATAGTATAATCATCCTTGGGAGGAGTGTAAGTCAAGCAAGCATGGGAGAAGAAGCAAATTCCACATGGAGAAGAGAGGCAATTTTTACATGCAAAATTTAGGCAACAAAAGAGGAGCAAAGTTTATGTATATTTTTAAATGGTATCAAGTTATGCTAAGTCATTTTTATAGTAACAAGACTCGGCTTTGAGGATGAGTACGTTACAATGGTGGTCATTAAGGTAATAATTGTGAAAGGTTCTTGGCTAATTATTATATTGTATGGATGATAAAAGAAGCTCAAAGTTTGCATTTTCAAATTTAGCTTGGAAATACAATTTTGAAAGATATTGATGATGATGATGTTTATCATTCTTCGAGACCAACAAGGTCTGTCAGACAAAAAAATGGAAACAAAGTAATAATTCTTAAAAAATGTCATTTCTATATTTAACATGGTGGAAATAAAAGTACTAAAGTCATAATGGTTTTCATAAGCCAAGAGGTCCTGAAGAGTAATTAAGTTATGAAACTATGAAGAGTGATTAAGTTATGAAACTTGATAAAGTTATGTTTTATATTATTAAGAGTAGGGAAAGTTAAAAGGAATTGTTGTTCATTCTCAATATCTTTAATATCACAAATTTTATATATTCACTCATTCAAAGGAGTTTTTGGGTTAGTCTAGTGACTGATTACGCTATGGAGGTCATGAGAATTGGTCTTGCTTTTAATAATATTCATTTATGTTTAAGCTCATAATGTGGGAGAGACAGTTTTGGTCAACCACATTTGGATTGATAAAATCTTTCTTATACTTAAATTTCTTTGGGATGTAAGATTTAATATTATTGATATTATTTGTTTGATTATATTATTTTATGTTTTAATAATTAAGCAAAGTCACAAAATCGTGAACGCCAATGATCTATCCCATATTTTTCATGGTGGTTGTTGCTCATGCTACAAGAAATAACAAGGAGCCTATCCTTCTTTAACTTGAGCAATTGTGTTTATATTCCAATTATTTAATCATGGATTTAAACTCCATGAAAACACAACCAACTTCAATCAAGAGAATGGGGTAAGGAGTGTTGCATTTAATTTTGAAATTATAGGTTATAAAATGTATTTGAATTTGCTCAATTCTATTCCAAGTCTCATGAGAGATGTTGCACACACAAATTTCATAGCCGTATATAATAATTGGGATGGCTCAAGTGTTTAAAAGGATCATTTTCTTATATGAGTCATGTTATCCCCAACTCTCAGGGATAACTAAGGAGATGATGTCTTGAGGCCCTCAGGTTGTAGACATGGATTACTGAGAGACAACTTGACCAAAAATGTCCACTAGCATAGACAAAGACCCACCTCACGACCACAACTCTAGGTTTGTTATGATGGCATCCACCACATCAGTTGGCCTCCAAAAGATGTTGGGTCTTGCTCCATGAGGTACAAGTCAGGTATTATGGTGAGTGTCATTTCAATATTTGAGGCATTTGAGTTTGTTGCATCTATTACTGCTTTTGATTATGTGACATTTGCTTGGACATTATGCTCTTTTCCTTGTTCACTTTGGTGGTTGACATTGTGCCCTAGTAAGTGGGTCACCATTAGGGATATGTATGCTACTGGGAGGTCCTTTTGACGAGTCATCGTGTCATTCTTGACCATAATTTTCACTTTCCACACTTCATCCCCTCATCTCCTCACCTTTTGGGATTTTTGGCTGTATTGACTCGAGAAAGGGGTTGTCCCTCACTTCATGGGAAGAAGGGGTTGAAGGCCCAGAGACCTGTAGTTGGAAAAATATAAAATCCAAACCAATAACCTTCTAGATGCTCACCTAGGGATCCTGAGGATAATGAAATGTCTCTCATAAGAAACTAATGGGACCCGTGAAAAATAAATATAACAAAATTCCAACCAAGGAGGATCATGTGTGGGCACTGTTTTTATTGCTTAGGTAGAAGCCCCACACATGTTTCCAACTTGGGGAAGCATGATGTGACCCGGGTAGAGTCAAGGTGGGCACAATTTTTCATGCTTAGGCAGAAGCCCCACCTTGGCTTCAACTTGGAAACATCCTAAAAGAATAAAAGGTAACAAATGGGCTTGAAAAAATGTTGCATTGAAAATGAAGGTGCAACACACTCTCTACAAAGGCACCCATAAGTGAGACACTACAACCCTTTGTATGTCATGAACCCCATCCCAAAGGTATTTACCCCATCCATGACACATCATCCACATGACTTAGAAGGAGGTCCCCTTGGGAAACACCGCTAAACTTGAGGTACAATTCACCCAATAGGTTGCTTTGTCAATCCTTCCATACCTAAACTTGGCAAATTGCATAGGGTCTTTGAACATACATTTATTTTTATGAGGTGGTTTGGATGTACATATTTACATGGATATTTTGTTGAATTGATTTACTCATAATGATAATTTGACTTGAGATCCTTGTAGGGTGTATCCATTTGTCTTTGCAGGACCCAACTGATGGAAAGTTTTGAAAGAACAAGCCTAGCTTGGGCTTCCATAGGGCTTGGAGCCCACAGGTCGGATTCCAAGGGCCCACATGCCGGATCACAAAGACATGCCTTTAGAGGCTTAGAAGACATCATGGAGGACCTAACCTAGCCCCTACCACCCAAACGAATTGCCTAAGAAGGCCAAAACGTCACCCTTGAGGGCTTGACGTCATAATAGGGCCAGGGTTTGGTGGTGGTTGAGGAAACTTAACATGTTTTGAAGGAAGGAAGCCATGGATAGTGGAGAAGAGGCTTGGATCAAGGATAGGTGGCCTTTGGAGGCCTAGCTCACCCATCTCCTACTCCAACGACTTGCAAAAATTTCCAAAACGTCACCCTAGAAGGGTGACGTCTTACTTAGGGTTTTGCTTATGTGCAAATTATGAATTAAAAAAGTATTATTTTATGTAAAGGGGAAAGATTAGGGTTGTTGACCCCTTATCTTGTGTTTTTCCCTAATTTGTGTGGACAAACTCTTTGTTAGAGGATTTGTATAAATAGAGGTCACCTCTAATTCATTTTCATCATAACTCTCCCATTGTGAGAAGCCTTCCTAGCTAAAATTTGCACCCTCTTTGGGAAATCTCTATCTCTTGTGCTCTTGTTATGGTTTCTCTTGGCTATTGGTGGAAGAAGTAGTGTGTTACCTCTCTTGGAGCTAGTTTATTGCATTTGTGGTGGATTATCTTAGTAAAAGAAGGTTTATCTTGTTGTTGCTTGGACTAGGTAAGGGATCTATCTTATTGTTGTTTCATTGATTGGTTGCAAGTGTGTTTTTTCTAGAATTTCTTGGGGAGTATAAGGGTTTACAAACCCACCATATCCATCATTTTTTTCTTGAAATAATTTGTTGCACCAGGTTTTACTAGGAGAAGTAAAAGGGTTTACACCCTCCTAACACTTCCTAGTTAGCCTTGCTTGCTTTGGGGAGTAAAAGGGATTACACCCCCAAGGAGATAACATTGATAGCTCTTTTATTTTTTGACTCCATAACCCAATAACTAAAGGCACTAAATCTAATTGCATTGGAGAAATAAAATCTTGCATTGGTTAACGTGAAAACTCAAGATTTTGAGATTGTCTAAATTGGAATCAATTCTATGCTTTTTGTGCTTGGTTGAGCCACTAGGGCGTCTCTTTTTGCTAAGTGCTTCTTGCTGCTATCATAACATTTTATCTACAACCATTAGGGCTGCAAAAACCCTAATACAACTTTCTTAATAACTCACAAACCAACTGTCAAAAGTTGCTAAAAGTTTGCCCCTATCCTCTACTAGTCTTAGCACACTTTTTGGGTGGATTGTTGGCAAGTTTTGCTGGTTGATCTATTTTCTGTAAAAACTTGTATTATACAGCCATAAGGCTACAATTATATCTCCGCAATACTAATTTCTTACAACCTTGTTTCATGCTAAACTCTTGCTCTTTCATACTTGAGTTAAACTAGTCATTGCTAGCTTGTCTCTTGCAATCTTAACTAGACTTTTAACAACTTTATTTGCTGCTCTTATTATCATTTTGTTGCTGATATATATTACTGTTTATTTCTGCACTTAGGGACAACAAGCTTAACTTGTTTTTCCAACATATTATTGGGCTTGTATCTTTGTTTTCCTTGTGTCTCAGGCATGTACAATCACTCCATGGAAGGTATTCTATACAGTGGCACATCTTCTATCATCCGCGAGACTCTTTTCAAGCCCTTCTTACCTTCCATCATTGAACTATAGGGGGACTCTTCTTCATCTCTTCATTTTCCATCTCATTTCCCCTAGGGTCACTGAGATTCCCCCCTTGAGGTGATTACTTCATCTCTAAAGTGACGGGAATACCTATCTAAGGTGACAATGGGTAGGTGTTCTCTTAGTTGTCACTATTTTGTGGTTTGGGTCGGGCTTTTCCCAACTTACAACTTGTGCAATAAAAAATCCCAAATTTTAGCGTTTCTACATCTATGTTCAAGACCATGACAAGCTTTTCAACCACCTATGATTCCCTTCTCTACACTATGGTTATATTTTAAACGGAAATGGAAATTAATACTTGCATATTTGTAAAATTTCACCTCTTTAAGGGTGTTATCCCTATACGAAGTTTGAAGGATAAATTCCTTTATTAGATTTAACTATAATAATCTTGGTTTTGTCAACATCAATGACAAGCTCATAATTTTTGCAGAATTGTTGGAGAACTTCGAGTTGCTTGTGAATGTCATCAATAATTTTAATAAGAAGAATGATATCATCAAAACATAAGAGAAAAATAACGAGTCTGACTATATTAGTACCAATGCACCCATCCTCTTCTAAGCATTGCTCATTTTTATCAATATAGAGGCCAAAAAGGGTGGGAAAAAGGGGGTACCCTTGCTTAACATAAATATTACAATTAATGTCCATTGAAAAATCATTATTGCATTTAATCTTAGCAATAAAATTTTGATAGAGCTTAATCACAACACTCTGAAGATCAAGAGGGATACCTATTTCTTCAATTCTTTTCCATAACTTGGCTTTAGGCATGACGTTGAAGATTTTTTTAAAATCAATAAAACAACAAATGGGATCTTCTTTTTTTGTCTCCACAATCCTTAACAATAACTCTAAGGATGATCAAGTGATTAGTTGTAGCATGTTGATTTATGAAAACACCATATCCTTTGGCCCTTTTGTTATTGTCCTCAATCCATTGACTATTTTTTTCTATGAATAATCAAACCAAATAATTTTTCTAAAATAAGACTAATCATGATATTTCAATAATTGGTGCTTGAAAATAGGGACAATTAAACTTCTAATTCATTTTTTAGGGAAGACTCACTTGGCAACTTAATTGAAAAGATGTTTGATATGAGGTACACGAGTTTGTTAAGCTAACATTTCCAATCATTTATGTTAATACTACTTAATTACTTAGGTTTTTTTAGGGATGATGTTAGCATAACAACTTTTAGATTTTATTTAACATAAGTTTAGAAGCTTCTTTTGATTTTTAGTTAAATATTGATGTTTTTCATTTTTATTAAGCTTTGTAATATTTGATCTTGCTAACTTTATTATACTCATTAGAAGTAGTTTTATCTTCTTGCAATTTTACATTTTAGGTAAGGGTTTGAAAGATATTGTTTGCTTATGATGTGCAATTTTGGAAAATACTTTTTTAAGCACAAATATATCTTTGAAATGAACAAGTACAAAGATATTTCAAAATGAAAATTTCAAAGATAACTCTATTATTTATATTACGCATAATAGTTTCTTAAGAGACATATCTCTATTTAAAATAACCACTAACTCATTATTCATATTTGCCTCACATTTTCAATCTTATTAAAAAAAATATGACATAAACAATGACACTTCTACTCTTTTGGTAAATACAGGTCATAAGGTAATATTCCAACTAGTAATCTAATATTACAGACGTTTATGGTAAAAATCATCCTAATTAAACAAATACCATACAATTTCATTTCAACATCTTCAAAGCTTCTTTAGTATTTTAAATATCAAAATAACATCCTCTTCTCTTCCTAAAATATTGAAAATAAAACTATAAATAACATATTCTCATTGATTCAATTTCTTTTATTATCGAGTAACAAACTCTTAAAAATTAATATATTAAGCATTTCACTAAAATACAAATGCATGCATTTATTTATATAAGCATAAGTTCAAGTATATAATTACAAGGCGGTTGACTTCTAGGAAGTAATGAATGGAGGAATATGGAACTCGTTTTTTTCTGGAATATGGAAATTTAAGTCCTCGTGAATACAAAATAGTCCTTTCCACAATAATTAATATTTAAATTTTAAGAATTACGTAACAAGGTAACTAGTTTTTCATGATTAAAAAATTGCTAAAAAGAGAGTTCCAATTTGAACATCTGCCCACAGTAAAGTCATTGTGTGAAGTTATAATACGTAATGTATTAAAAAAAACTTGTAATGGCTTGTCCTTTCAGTAAAGGAAGGATATATATATATATATCTTTTTTATTATTAATTATATACATTTTTGCGTTTATGTTTTTTTAAGTTTTTCTTATAAATTTAGTCAAATAATATTCAATGAAATTGTAAATTTTTTAATTTAAATTATATTTTTAAATGTATAAATAAATTCACGTGAAATTATTTATACATTTAAAAATATAATTTAAATTAAAAAAATGCAATTTCATTGAAAATTATTTCGTTAAATTTATAAGTTAATATTAAAAAATAAAAAGTACGTTATTATTGAACACAAAATAAAATAAAATTGAAATGATAAGAAAAAATTAAATGAAAATTATTTCCTTAAATTTATAAGTTCATTAAAAAAATAAAAGTACGCTATTATTAAACACGAAAAAAAAAAAAAAAAGGTTGAATTGTAAGAAAAAATTAAAAAAATTAAAGTACGCGATTATTAAACACGAAAATGCATATAATTAATAATAAAAAAATTAAAAT
>ML789170.1:321009-333084 GCA_009831015.1 Picea engelmannii | reverse complement strand
CCGACATAAATAAAATAACATTACTAATCTAATATGCCCCAATTAAGTGGTAATGAGCCAATATTAGGGCTTAACAGATAGATGAAAAGCATGTATTAAGATATATTCATGGAACAATAAACTATGGTTTGAGATATATCGCATCCAATGATATACAACTTCATGGATTCACACACTCAGATTCGGCAGGAAGTGAAGAAGACAAAAAGAATACTTCAGGTATGTGTTTCAGCTTGGGCTCCGCTATGATATCTTGGGGCAGTAGGAAACAAAATTCTGTTGCACTCAACACAATAGAAGCAGGGTATATCACAGCATGTGAAGCATGCACTGAAGCAATATGGTTAAGGAAGTTAATCTCTGATTTATTTGATCATATTCCATAATCGACCATAATATATTGTGATAATCAGAGTTGTATAAGATTATCAGAACAACCCGTGTTTCATGAAAGGTCGAAACACATTGATATCAAATACTACTTTATTCGAGATAAATTCCAGGAAGGAGAGGTAAAGCTTGAATATATCCCCACTGACGAGAAGACAACAAACATTATGAAAAAACCTCTATCTAGAATAAAGTTTGCATATTTATGAGAGAAGATGGGGATCATGGAAATAACTCCCTTAGTTGAAAGGGAAGAATCTCCAGGTTAGGAGGGAGCACTTAAAAATATTATTGAAACATTTATCTTTGTGATTGAAAAATAGTCTAGATTGGATAGATTTTTTCCTGTTCGGAAAGTGGATTGAGATTTCTGACGGACAACAATTTCCCATTGTGGTTAACATGGGAAATGGTCCAAATTGTTGATGTATCATAGACAATGACTTCCCATTGTGGTTAACATGGGGAGTGGTCTAGGGAAGTCTCTCTTATTGAGGGTTACTCAAGAAGACTGGCCCGCCTCACCGGACAACGATTTCTCATTGTGGTTAACATGAGGAATGGTCCGTTTTGGAGGTTGATACATGAAAGTCTTTTCCTCTTGTGGTTAACAGAGGAAATGGTCCAAACAATCATTCCTTAGGGTTTATACATTCTCTCTAGGGTGCACTTTGATTAGTGTAGGAGGAATGGCCTAGGGTGGGGAATGGTCTAGGCTCAACAATCAGGGACATGCATTCCTTAGGGTTTATACATTCTCTCCAGGGTGCACTTTGATTAGTGTAGGAAGAATAATCAGGGTTTATGCAGGCTCAACAATCGACTCGTAAGAAGTAGGCTGTGATATCTTCATCTTCCTTCATTTTTATTTGTTTGAACTGACCTCTGTAAGTATGAAGCTTTGCTGCTTTGACTTTTGTATCTCCTTCATAAATATTTTGAAGCTTGTCCCAAATCTCTTTAGCAGATTTACAGTGTGCAACTTTGGTGAATACCGTATCACTGAGACCATTCAAAAGTGCATTTGTGGCTTTGGAATTATTCTCACCGAGTTTTACTGCTTTTTCATTTGTTGGTGGAACTAATGGTGCCGTGTATCCATCTACAATTGATTGCCAAACTTGAAATCCTTGTGCCTGTATATATGTCCTCATCCTTATGATCCAAAAAACATACTTTTGTCCATCAAACTGTGGTATTCCATTTTTATACGAGTTGGTACTCTCCATGATCTACCTTTCAGTGGTTAAACTAATTTCTGAAGGAACCTGCTCTGATACCAATTGTTGGATTACTGAGAGGGGGGGTGAATAAGTAATAGAGCAATTTAATTATTTTTAACCATAGAATACAAGTGTTATATCAATGAAGCATTATCATCCAATAAATGTAGAGTAAATAAGCAATTAACAAATGAACAAACATACACATACACAATACACCAGTGTTTTACGTAGAAACCCAAATCGAGAGAAAACCACGAAATGATTTTTCTTATATGTCTTGAAGAATTACATTCATTTGAAGCACCAAATTCCTTTGTTTTCCAGCTGCAATTGGAAGGAGGCTCCAACCCCCTAGTTTCTCAGGCTACAACCTAAGGGAATATCTAACTCCCCAATTTTCTGGCTACAACCAGAAGGAGGCTACAACCTCCTATGTTTTTCGGCTACAACCGGAAGGTGGCTACAACCACCTATCCTTGCCTCATCCCGCCACCCTGAAGTAGAATTAGAATGATGGAACCATTGTCAACCTGTCACTATGAGATATACCATTGTAAACATGTACCAATAAATCTAAACCATGCATCAACCATGCATCAACATGTACCTCAACCTGTACCATAAACAAGTGCATCAACCATGCACCAACCTGTACCAAATAACTTGTAATCAACATGTACCATAAAAAAGTGCATCCAAACATGTACCAAGTATGTACCAATCATGTGTCAACTACTCATCAACTATGACTCATCCATATGTACCAACATCATCAACTATACACCTCATGTATGTGCCAACTCATCAACTACTTGTCTCAACCATGTACTCAACATGTACCTCAACCAAAAGCCCTTATAAATTTCATCATCCAAATATGATTTGTAGCTCTATGACATGGTGTATATGATAAAATTCTTGGAAACCCTCCTTAACTTCAACAATAAGAGACTAGCATTTTCATCAAACGTTTCTTTAGTCTCACATGCCTAGTTTTGGATTAGTCAACAACCCTAACTTGAAGTCATCATAACTTTGTACCTGTAATGTATAAAGATATGAAACTGATACACAATGTTATTCAGTGTGTTTAATGTAATTTATCCAGGTTTCACTACTTGGAACCTCTCAAAAAATGATTTATAGCAAAAATGACATACCTTGCTGAATTATGGCTTATTCTAGAGAGCAACCTTGTAGAGAATGCCCCACAAGGAATATTTATTAAATTGATCTGAAACTATTACATAGCATACTAAATATGGTACCCCAAGAAACACATTTGTTTTCACTGAATTTGGATCTGTTATGATGAAGTTATGACATTTTTACCCGAAACACTTGTTTTTGACTAGTTTCAGGACTAGCCACAAACCCTATTTTCCATGGAGTGTAACACCAACAATACAATGACCCACAAGTTGAATTTTTTACCACAGATACTTGGATATGTTTTCTCAATGGAATATCAACTTCAAGGTCTGAATTTTTATAGAAAAAAAGTTATAGCGAAAATGGTGAGATGACCTGTAAATAACATACCTTAGAAAACACCATCAAAAGAATTTATCCTTCCTTTCATTTCGGCCTTCTTTTCTTCACCTTCCCTCAGAATTTAGGATTAGATATACTTGGTTACCTAAGACACCTATATATATTCAATATTCTCAAGTGTGATTAAACTGAGAGAGCCTTGCCTCTTATTTAGACTCTCCAAGTAGCTTCCTTAAAAACATCTTCTAGGCCACTTAGCCCCACTTTCCTTATTTTAGGGTTAACCCACTTCTAATTTCTCCATTAAATTTATTATTGAAATAATTTATTTTGTATTCAATTTGAATTATAATACACTCATTACTTTACTTATTATTTACCTTTTAAAATCTCTTAAACCACTTTGACTACTTTGACCTTTTGGGGCTTCTAGATGACATATGAGGGTCCTCCAACTTCGTAAGGCCATAACTCTCAAACCGTGAGGAGTTATGTGACGTTCCACATACCACCAAAAATGGAATGAAATGTACTATCCATATAGAATAGTATTATATAAAAATATATCATAACTCATACCGTTATCCATCAAACAAACTTGGGTCCATTACCCAAACCTGGGGACTCCAACTTCTCATGGCCATAACTCTCTAACCGTGAGGATTTATGTGAGGTTCCACATACCACTAGAAATGGAATGAAAAGCACTATCCATATAGGATAGTTTACATGAAAAATTCATTTTCCTTCATCTCATTATTCCACAATTAATCATGGGTTCTCTTACTCCGCAAAATGTCTTCCCGCGAGGGCTTTCACCATAAGGGGACCACTTTGGAGTTCATCCATATTTACTTCTTATAAACCATGACAAGACAATAATGATTCATCTGTACATCAAACAATATTGGGTCCATTACCCAAACCTTTGTGGTGTGGGGATTTCTTCAAGGGTTGACATCAATGACAACCAACCTTAATCAACAAACCCCTGCAAGTGTTGTTAGAATATATACTAGGTTAAGTAGACCCCCTGAATGATAATCTCCTTCATTTTATTATTTATTGTTGACTGGCTCTGGTGAACCAGAAATTTATGAAGAGGCAATGTAGGTAGACACTAAAAGGAAGTGGGAGCAAGACATGAAAGAGGAAATGGATTCCTTGGTAAATAAACATACTTGGGACTTGGTTTAGTTTCCTACAGGAAAAAGAGCATTGCAGAATAAATGGGTCTACAGGTTGAAAGAAGAAGATGGAGGAAAAAAACAGTACAAGGATAGACTTGTTTTAAAGGGGTATGCACAATTTTTTTTATATATATTTTGATGAAATATTTTCTCCTATTGTTAAAATGACTTCAATTATGACTATTTTAAGTCTTGTGGTAGTAGAATATTTTCATCTTGAACAGTTAGATGTAAAACCAACTTTTCTCCATGGGGACTTGGAGGAAGAGATTTATATGCAACAACCACAAGGGTATGAGTTCAAAGGGAAGGAAATTTTGGTATGCAAGTTGAAGAAGAGATTGTATGGCCTAAAGAAAGCTCTAAGGTAGTGGTATTTGAAGTTTGATAGGTTTATGATAGAACAAGGTTATAGTAGATGTCATTTTGATCACCATGTTTATTTTAAGAGGCTAGAAAATGGAAGCTATATTATATTTCTATTGTATGTAGATAACATGATTTTTGTGGGGTCTAACATGTAAGATATAAATGCGCTCAAAAATAAATTAGCTAATTCATTTATAGTGAATGATTTGGGTGATGCAAAGAAAATCCTTGGTATGAGAATAACAAGAGTCAGGAAAAATCACAAATTGATATTGTCTCAGGGTGAGTACATAGAGAAGGTGTTGGAGAGGTTTAGAATGAAAAATACAAAACCAGTTAGTACACCTTTGGCCATCCATTTCAAATTAACCAAGGAAACGTGTCCCAAGACACATGAGAAGATATAATACATGTATAGGGTCCCTTATTCATCAACAATTGGCAGCTTGATGTATGATATGGTGTGCACAAGACCAGATATTGCACATGCAGTGGGATTTGTGAGAAGTTATATGAATAATCTAGGTAAAGAACATTGGGGACTGTAAAATGGATTATCAGGTATTTGAGAGGTACTGCTAATCATGCATTATGTTTTGGAGGTTCCAACACTTTCCTACATGGATATGTTGATTCAAATATGGTAGGTGATAAAGATAACATGAGAAGCACCATAGGGTATGTTTTTATTGTAGTTGGAACAACATTAAGTTGGATTTTAAAACTTCAAACGATTGTTTCACTTTCAACAATGGAACCAAAGTATGTTGCTTCTACACATGCTAGTAAAGAGATGATTTAGCTACAGAGGTTTATAGAGGAATTGGGAAAGAAGCAGGAGGATAATAGGTTGTACTGTGACAACCAAAGTGCCATTCATATTGCAAATAACTTAGCCTTCCATTATAAGAATAAGCATATACATATCAGGTACAATTTCATATGATTCGTGTTGAAAGATGGACAATTGAAATTGGAAAATACACACACTAGCCAAAATTTTTCAGACATGTTAACAAATGTACTAACAAGGGAGAAACTGAGTTCTTGATCAGTTTTAGTTGGCCTTCAAGCATGAAGGTGAAGATGAAAATTTTTCCAGGTTCAAGGTGGATCATATTCCAACAGGTACAACACAAATGGAGTTGTTGTGATCAGTCTCCAAGTGGGGGATTTTTGGTTGTGGAGCCTGATTATCTTCCTAATTCATAGGTCTTGCTTCAATAATGTTTGGAACACATTAATTTATGGGGGGTATTTCCCCCTCACATATATCTCTAAAGGGGGGCAATGAGAAATTTTGGAGCCCCCCACCTGGTGGGGGTCTGGGGGCAGCGCCCCCAAAGATAATTTTTTGGGAAAATTGTCTTGTAAAATAGTGTAATTCCGTAGCCAATCTGGACCGTTCATTATAAGGTCACATATTTGATGGTAGAAGTTATGTTAGGGTTTTTAACCCTATAAGACAACCCCGTTTTATGATGGAATTATATTTCGGCTATGTATGTGAGTGAATATTGTATTATGAGAGAGGAGACTGTGAGAGAGAGAAGAGGAAGTTACAACGGGTATGCTGTAGGTTGTGTCCCTTCATTTGCTGGATAATAATAAAGGAAGGACCTGGTATTTATCTAGTGGACATATCCCACACTAGGTGAACCAAGTATAACTATGTCTCTATTGTATTGCGTATCTTCTGTGTTTTATTTCCGCATTTGTTTTATTTTATTTCTCTGCGATCCCATTTTTATAACAACCTCTATGAATTATGGAAAGGTCGACCAACTTCTGTCAAACACTTCAGAATATTTGGAAGCAAGTGTTACATTAAACGAGATGATGAGGATATAGGAAATTTTGACTCAAGAGAAGATGAAGGAATTTTTCTTGGATATTCTTCAAGAAGCAAAGCCTATAGATTTTATAACAAAAGACTGCAATTTATTTTTGAAAGTGTTAATGTAAGAGTAGATGAAGAACTACCACACAAGAATAATATGGATGTAGAAGAAATGGATTACAACAAAGAATAAGAAGAAACACATGATGATTAAGAATAAATATAAAATACAAAATAAGAAGAAGAAGAAGAAGAAACAAAACTCCAAGATACAAAAACTCCATCTAGATATGTATAGAAAAATTATCTAGAAAATTTAATTCTTGGTGATAAAAATGCTCAGACTCAAACTAGGAGCAAACTGGAATTTTTTTTTGAGTAGATGATGTTGGATTACTGAGAGGGGGGCTGAATCAGTAATAGAGCAATTTAATCCCTTTTCACCATAAAATGAAAGTGTTATATCAATGTAGCATTATCATCCAATAGTTGTAGAGTAAATAAACAATGAAAAAATGAACAATCACGCACATACACAATACACCAGTGTTTTACGTGGAAACTCAAAGCGGGAGAAAACTACATAATGTTTTTTCTTATATGTATTTAAGAATTACATTCATTGGAAGAACCAACTTCCTTTGTTTTCTAGCTACAACTAGAAGGAGGCTCTAACCCCCTAGTTTCTCAGGCTACAACCTCAAGGAAGATCCAACTCCCCAATTCTCTCGCTACAACCAGAAGGAGGCTACAACCCCCTAGTTTCTCAGGATACAACCTGAGGGAAGTTCCAACTCCCCAATTATATAGATACAACCAGAAGGAGGCTACAACCCCCTATGTTCTTTGTCTCTAACCGGAAGATGGATACAACCACCTGTCCTTGCCCCATCCAATCGCCCTATGTAGAAGTAGAAAGATGGAACCACTGTCACACTATCACTGCGAGATATACTATTGTAAACCTGTACCAATCAACCTGTAACAACCTGTACCAATAACATGTGCCAAAATGTACCATACATCAACCTGTACCTGAACCTGTACCATAAACAAATGCATCAACCATGCACCAAACCTATACAAATAACCTATAATCAACCTGTACCATAAACAAGTACATCAACCATGCACCAATCTATACCTCAACCTGTACCATCAACGAGTGCATCAACCATGCACCAAATATGTACCAATCATGCATTAAATACACATAAACTATGACTCATCAATATGTACCAACATCATCAACTATACACCTCATGTATGTGCCAACTCATCAACTACTTGTCTCAACCATGTACCCAACATGTACCTAACAAAAAGCCCTCATCAATTTCATCATCCAAATTTGATCTGATCACATATACCTCAAACACTATACTACAAGTCTGTACCTCAAACCATGTGCTATAACTTCACTGTTATACAACCTCTATCTGTACCAATAACTTCAACAACATACCTCAACCAAAATCCTTCAAACATGAACCAATATTAAACTTCAGTAGATCTACCTCAGATCAACTCTACAACAAGCCATAAAATCCCAAGAGGCCATCCAACATATTTACAAGGAAAACCCTCAACTTGATTCATAAATTCAACACTACACATATGAGAACCATACCTTTTTTTCTTCTTGTAGCGTTATGTTGCCGCGAATCCACTGTTGCACTTTTTTGGCTGTGTTTTTCTGCCGCACTTTTCATGCTACGATTTTTTTTCCGCACTTTTTATGTCGCACTTTTCCTGCCACACTTTTTCTTCTGCACTTTTCCTAACGCACGTTTTCTGCCACACTTTTCCTGCCACACTTTTTCTGCCGCACTTTTCCTGCCGCACTTTTCCTGCCGCACTTTTTCTGCTGCAATTTTTCTGCCGCACTTTTTCTGCCGTAGTTTTCCCGCCTCACTTTTTCTGCCGCAGTTTTCCTGCCGCACTTTTTCTACCACAGTTTTTCTGCCACAGTTTTTCTATCACACTTTTTCTACCGCAGTTTTCTTGCCGCACTTTTTCTGCTGCACTTTTACCGCCACACTTTTTTTGCTGCAATTTTTCTCTATCAATAATACCTGCCCAAATAACCTTTCACAAAAATAAATATTCAATGATATTCAAGTGTGTTTAAATGAGAGAGCCTTGCCTCTTATTTATACTTTCATGTAACATCCTCAAGGGGTTACCTTTTAACCATCTTAACCCACTTTCCTTATTATAGGTTTAACCCACTTATAACCACTTGTCCACTAAACTTAACCACTTTCCATAATTAATAAGTTCTCCATTAAATTTATTATTTAAATAATTTCTTTTGCATCCTCTTTGACTTATAGTACACTCATCACTTCACTTTATTATTTAAATAATTTCTTCTTTGCAAACACTTTGAGTACTTTGACCTTTTGGGGCTTCTAGATGACTCATGAGGGTTCTCCAACTTCACATGGCCATAACTCTTTAAACGTGAGGAGTTATGTGACGTTCCACATACCATCGGAAACGACATGGCATGTACTATCCATCTAGAATAGTTTTAATTGCAAATATATCAAACCTCATACCATTATCCATAAACAAACTTGGGTCCATTACCCAAAACTTTATGTTACTGGACTTTCTTCAAGGGTTGACATCAATGACAACCAACCCAATTAATCAACAAATGAATATTTCTTTACTGTCCAAAGTAGAACCTAAATGATTTGAAAAATCATGTAATGATCCACATTGGGTGAAGGCCATGGAAGAATAGTTAAATCAGATTGAGAAAAATGAAACATGGGAACTTGTCCCAAGACCCAAAGATAAAAATGTGATTCGTACAAATTAGATATTCAAGAATAAGTTTAATGAAGATGAAAAAGTAGTAATAAATGAATCAATATTGGTCTATAAAGGGTATGCTCAAGTGGAAGGCATTGACTTCGAAGAAACATTTGCACCGGTTGCAAGGATAGAATCCATTATAATGTTTTTGGCATTTGCAAGCTTCAATAATTTTAAAGTGTATCAAATGGGTGTCAAGTCAACATTCCTGAATGGAGATTTAGAGGAAGAAGTGTACATAGAACATCCTGAAGGATTCCTATTTTCAGAAGATGAAGAAAATGTTTTCATATTGAAGAAATCACTTTATGGATTAAAGCAAGCCCCCAGAGCATGGTATTCAAGACTTGACAAGTACTTGCAACAACAAGGATTCAAAAGAGGAACAATAGATAACAATATTTACATCAAAATAGATAATGCAGAAAAGTTGATTATTGCAGTTTATGTGGATGATATTATTTTTGGAAGTAATATTGATGAAATGATCTAAAAGTTTACAGAAGAAATGCAAAAGGAATTTGAGATGTCCATGCTTGGAGAATTATCATTCTTTTTGGGACCACAAATTACTCAAACGAGCAAAGGAATATTCATTTTTCATACCAAATACATCAAAGAGATGTTGAATAAGTTTGAAATGGAAGATTATAAACTCATTTTCACACCCATGGCTACTGGTTGTAAGTTAAGAAAGGAAGCCGAATCCAAGGAAACTGATCAAACCTTGTACAAATCAATGATAGGTAGCCTACTTTATGTGATGACTTCAAGGCTAGATATAATGTAGGCAGTAGGGTTAGTTGAAAGATTTCAAGCTGTACCTAAGGAAACACATGTACATGAAGTCAAAAGAATATTCATATATTTGAAAGGCACGTTGGAATTTGGTATGTGGTATCCCACAAGCAAAGACTTCACTCTAACAACTTACACAGATGCAGATTGGGCAGGTAGTGTGGATGATATAAACAACACTAGTGGTGCAACATTCTTTCTGGGCAATAGCTTGGTGTCTTGGTTCATCTAGAAGCAATAAACAATTTCTCTATCCACAATAGAAGAAAAATACATTGCAACAAAATCATGTTGTACATAGTTTCTTTGGATGAAACAAACATTGAAAGACATTAATGTAGAATATGATAAACCCATATCAATTCTATGTGAAAATACTAGTGCAATAAACATATCTAGGAATCTCGTCATGCATTAATAAACAAAACATATTCCAATCAAGTATCACTTCCTCAGAGAGAAAGTCACATAACATAATGTAAAACTAGAGTATATTGGCACAAAAGAACAAATTGCAGATATATTTACAAAACCTCTTCCTAGAGAAGTATTTGAGTATCTTAGACAAAAATTGGGGGTGGTCATTATGCCTGTTATCACTGAAATTTCATCTGCACATGGCGACAAGAACTCCACATCATCAAAACAGCAATGAAATCATTCATGGCACTGAATTAAGCTCACATCACTCCAGAAGGGAAAAAAACTATACAAAGTAACCAAAAATTGAAGGGCGCTTTACAGCAGTGTGGCGCGCGCGCATGCGCAGGACAAAAATGTGTTATGCGTGCATGCGCGCCCGACGCACGTCTGTCAACACAAAAACCCGTGCATCTGCTAATACGACACATTAATTGAATAGGTCGGCCTCCCAACCGCCTACGGACCGACCCCCAAGATGATTTGACTCTCAAATCAGAGTCGGATCTGCAAAATCGGTGGGTTAATGACCTAAATAAACCCTAAACGGGTCCCTGTTCACACTTTGAGAAGGTTATGTGACCGCCCGGGAGCTGCTATAAAAGGCCGTGAGGATTCACTGTTTTGGCAAGGAATTCTAAGCATCGTTATGCTGTTCAGATGGTTAAAGGCTCCTCCTTTGACAACAACCCATCAGGTGCATCACTGAGAGTTCTTTCACTGCTATGTGCAGTTCATCTCATTTGTAAGGAAAGCATTGTGTTGAGGGCCCCGAAGAGCCTTCCGCTGGGGGGAGAAGGAACCTCTGGTCTCTTTCTTCAGCATGCTCTGGTTTCATTAATACACCAGCCTGAAACCATTGATGACCCCTGTGTCTTGTGTTTGATGTTCTTTGTTTATTTTCGCAGTGTTATTTGTTTTCAGTTGATAGTTAGATTGTAGTTAGTTTTGTTTTCTTTAACCCTCTTTGCTCCACAACTGTTTTGCCCTGCCAGAACCAACAGGGTATGCAAGCGCTCTCCATTTGCTCACCTGGTGACCATTTGAACGCGAACAGACTGGCGACTCCATTGGGGATTTAGGTATTAAATCCTCCCTCAATTGGGTTTTATTTGCTTTCCTTTTGGTTTTATTAACTTGCAGGGACTCAAACCGGCCTCCGCCGACCTGCTAACCAGTCGATTCATAGGAGAATCGAGAGAAATCCATCCGGATTTTCTTTTTCATTAACTTATCACAAGCGCGTGGGTATTACACCCCACAGACGCGCGCATGCGCCTCTGTTTATACTGAAAGCCGCACATTGGAACTAAAATTTTCATTGTAAGGTTTTGATGTGGGGAAAGTCAGTTTCCTTCTCAAGAATGATGTTATGAATGCTCTAAATACTGCACCACTTAGACCCCTCAACTTATAAAGGGGATAGTCAAACAAACATAGGCACTTAGGTGGATAAAAATCATTTTTCCCTTATTTGCTTTTTGCCATGTGGATGGCTTGCTTTGATTTATAATCTAAG
>ML789170.1:282286-305092 GCA_009831015.1 Picea engelmannii | reverse complement strand
ATCTTCTAGGTCACTTAACCCATTTTTAGGTTACTTAACCCATTTCTAGGTCACTTAACCTATTTTCCTTATTTTAGGGTTAACCACTTTCCATGAATAGAAAGTTCTCTAATACTTTATCATTTAAATATTCCTTCTTGATTGTCACTTCATTTTATCATTTAATTAATCTTTCTTGATTTTGTCACTTTACTTTATCATTTAAATAATGATTTCTTCTTTTCAAGCACTTTGACTTCTTTGACCTTTTGGGGCTTCCAGCCATCATATGGGGGTCCTTCAACTTTGTAGAGCCATAACTCTCAAACCGTGAGGAGTTATGTGACATTCCACATACTACCAGATTTGGCATGACAAGAAATATCCATCTAGGATAGTTTCACCAACCACTTCATTTATCTTCATCTTATTATTCCACATACAAGCAGGGGTCCTCCAACCGTTCTCCTAGGATAACTCAATCCGTAAAGCGTCTTCCCGTGAGGGCTTTCACCATAAGGGGACCACTTTGGAGTTCATCCATTTGTGCACCTTATCAACCATGATAAGACAATAATGTTTCATCTTTGCATCAATTCATCACTACATCATATATATATAAACTATGCATCATGTATCAATGGCAACTCATTAATCCATCTTCATCAATGCATCATATCAATGGTCCATCTTTATCAATTGGTTTCCACTTGGACATCTATCATTATCATCAAGGGCATCATATCAATGATCCATCTTTATCAATTAATTTCCACTTGGACATCTATCATTCTCATCAAGGGCATCATATCAATGATCCATCTATCATCAATCAATCAATTACTTGAAATCAATAAATTACATCAATCAAACCAAACCATTTACATCAATGACATATGATCCAACAATCTCCCAAATAATCAAACCATTGGCATCAATGACAACATGATCCAACAAGATCCTGATCACTCATCTCCATAAATCAATGGTTAAAATCAAATATTGAGGTTATAGACTTGGTGGGCTAGCTAAGACACGTTAGCGCCACATGTTTGGTTAGATGAATGCAACATCAAAAGGATTCCACGCCAATGATATAACATGTAAATTTTCATATGTCACATATGGTGCCACGTGTTGATGCCATATCATCCAGTACAAAAGAAGACTTCCACATGGCAACCATCTCATCTACCTTATCAACACAAGAGATATCTTGAAAAATTGGATGGACAAAGAAGTCTCAAAAAATGACTAAGTGTTGAGATGTCCCAGAGCAACGAAGAATAAGAGGTATGTAAATAATAAGAGAAAGTCCTCTGGGCCAACCGTTTCATGAAGAATAGAAAATTGACTAAGTGTTGAGACTTTTCGGAAATAGTGAGCACGATAGAATATTGAGAAGATGAGAAGAATAAGAGAAATCCCGCGGTCCTGCGGTATTATCTTGAAGAACTGACTAAGTACCAAGAATGGGAGATCAGATGGCCCACAAGGAGAGCAATCCAATGACCCAAGAGGTAGCCATGTGTCAGAGATCTGATGGCCTAAAAATTTACCACGTATCATAGATCAGACGGTCCAAAATACCCATAGTGAAATGTTTGGAAATGTGTCTAAGTGTGGTTGAAAAATTAGTGTGGTGGAACTTGAGGGTGCAATTTGGAGGTCGCGGAGGTGTGAATAAATGCGGTTATATCAATGAAACCGTGGTGAGACTTAGACATTTTGTATAAGTATTGGTAGAAGACATATCGACGACCAAGATCAATTCTATTATTGATTGGATGACTGCTGTGCATTATGGTTACGTTGCGTATTTTTAGGGTAGAGAATAAATCAATGACCACGATTGATTTGAGAATAAGTTACGACGATTGTACATCATGAATGAATAGTTTGTTCTTGAAGACAATTTAGAAGATTAATGGTTGAGATCAAATCAAAGACATATTGGACGACTATTGAGTGTTAAGGGTGTGTTGTGCAAGAATGAAGAAAATCGACGGATGAGATTGAATCTTGGAACAAATCCAATGGTAGTTGTATGTCGAGCTCATTATTGAACAAATCAAGCATGGAAAAGAAGGGGTTTTGGAAAATCCAGTGCAACTTGGTTCTGTGGAGATCTAGAGCTGACCTTGTATTCTTTAGATACGTGGACAAATATTTGGGTGTATCATTTTATATAAATATCCAATATCTTTTGAATTTTAAGTGTGTGGTTCTGAAGAGATGTAACAAAGAGTCATATTTTAGAGGGGTGCAATAGATGTGTGAAGAGTGAAGAAGAAGTGCGTGAAAGGTGAATAGCTCAAATGTTCTCAGGAGGGAGAACAAGTGCATGAGGATGGATGGGATGTGCAAGGTCTAAGGAATCTCTGATTTCATGAAGAATGTAAGATGGTGGAGAGTATTGGAACAATAGAGGCATAGCAACATATTTTTGCAAGTGAAATATTGAAGAAAATAGTCAATCTGACACTATTGACAACTTGAGGAGATTGGTGTCTCCTGTAGGTTGGTACATGCAAATTATATAGTTGTGGGTGGTGCCTATAGGAATATCTAAGTTGGTGCTCAACCAAAGATATGTTAAGGTTTAATCTATTATTAGGTTTCTTTTCAATTTACTAGATAACCATAACATAGGTAGGATCATTGAGAGAAACACAATCACAAGATACACAATATTTATCCTATGAAACCCTCATGGGGGAGAAAAACCATAAAAACTTCCTTAATATATATAGCCAATACAATTCTAATACAATGCCAAGACAATGCGAAGACAATGCCAAGACAATAAATCAAAACACCAGAGAATATCCAACACTGAGAAATGTGCCTCTCTCTTCCTTCTTCTCCTAATTGTAGCTACCAAACTTGCGCATTGGATGAGTGAGTGAGGTAATGAAGCACTGGATTCCTTTATTTATACAAACTGCCAGGTGCTGAAAAGGTGTCTCTTCACTGGGAAAGGCTGACTTGTCTTCTTAGTGGTTAAAACCACTTTAATTGTCTTGGGGGCCGACTTCTCAATTTGCATATTATATTTAGGGTTTAACCAATCCACAAAACAAGATTCGGTCAATTACAATGCTCGACATCATCAATACACAAAAGGGGATTGATCTAATGAATAATAACTCAATAATAAATATAATACTCTTTGTAGTTACAATATTTCAACAGTCCCCCTTAACAATAAGGGTATTCTACAACATCATCAGGAGAGAGAGAGGTCAACAACATCAAAGACATTTGGAACACTGACTGGCATATCTATAAATCATCATAAGTTTTGCTTCATCATCAATATCATCATCCACAACAAGGAGTTGGAATGGCATCATCATCATCTGCATCAACATGGATTAATATAACACTAATACATCATCATCATCAATAAAAAAACAAGGCTAATACAACATCAACAACAACAACAACAACATCACAACAAGAAGGATGGAACATTATCAACATCAGCGCTAGGCTGAAAATATTCATCATGAAGTTGGCATCTCAACAAAATCAGCATGAAGTTGGAAATCATCAACACGAAGATGGAATATCAACAACATCAACACGAAGATGGAAATATTCAGCACGAAGCTGACATCTCCAACATCAACACGAAGCTCGCATCTCAACAACATCAACACGAAGCTGGAAATCTTTAGCACAAGGCTGGCATCACCAATACTCCCCCTTTTGAGAGAGGTCCTTTCAGAATACACCAAGGTTATCTCGAAAGTGCTCAAACTTTACACGAGACAGAGGCTTGGTCAACACATCTGCAACCTGTTCATTCGTGCTAACTTACTGGAGATTTATGGCTCCTCTCTGCACCATATCACAAATGTAATGATATCGGATTTCTATGTGTTTTGACTTGTCATGGAACACATGGTTATCTATCATATTTATGCAACTCTGGTTATCACATAGAATCACATTTTCTTCCATATCCATATCAAATAGACCTGTCAACAACTTCCGAAGCCATATGGATTCACAACTGGTAGAACATGCAATGATGTATTCTGCTTCTCTCTTGCTGAGAGACATACTTTATTGCTTCCTACTCTTCCATGAGAACATGGATGACCCCATAATGAAACAACATCCTGAAGTGCTCTTTCTGTCAGAGACACTTCCAACCCAATCTAAATCAGTATAACCACTCAGTATGAAGTCATCTCCATCATAACTGAGACCAAAATCTAATGTACCCTTAAGGTACCTCATAACATGTTTTGCAGCAACCAGGTTAACACATCTGGGCTCTACCATAAATTGACTCAAGGTGTTCACATGAAAACATATATTTGGCCTGATGTTTGTCAGATACGTCAATGATCCAATGATCTGTCTATACAATGTAGCATCAATCAATTCTGACGAAGTGTCAACCATGATCTTCAACTTTATTTCCATGGGTGTATTCATGGATTTTCACTCCAACATATCAAATATCTTCAATATTTCAATTGCATACTTCCCTTGGTTAAGGAATATCTTCTCTGGGCTCTATTAGACCTTAAGACCTAAGAAATAGTGCATTCGGCCAAGGTATTTCATCTCAAATTATGCACCAAGCTTCTTCTTACACTCAGTGATGAGATCTTCTTCTCTAGTTAGAAATAAGTCATCCACATACAACAACAATATAACAATCTCATCATTCATAAACTTGAAGTAAATGTTAGAATCTTCTTTACTCTTGGTAAATCCCAAGATCGTTTGTACAACGTAGCATCAATCAATTCTAACGAAGTGTCAACCAAGATCTTCAACTTTATTTCCATGGGTGTATTCATGGATTTTCACTCCAACATATCAAATATCTTTAGTATTTCAACTGCATACTTCCCTTGGTTAAAAAAGATCTTCTCTGGGCTCTACCAGACCTCAAGACCTAAGAAATAGTGCATTAGGCCAAGGTATTTCATCTCAAATCATGCAACGAGCTTCTTCTTACACTCAATGATGAGCTTTTCTTCTTTAGTTAGAAATAATTCATCCACATACAACAACAATATAACAAGCTCATCATTCATAACCTTGAAGTAAATGTTAGAATCTTCTTTACTCTTGGTAAATCCCAAGCTCGTTTGTACAACATAGCATCAATCAATTCCGACGAAGTCTCAACCGAGATCTTCAAATTTATTTCCATGGGTGTATTCATGGATTTTCACTCCAACATATCAAATATCTTCAGTATTTCAACTGCATACTTCCCTTGGTTAAGGAATATCTTCTCTGGTCTATGATGTTTCCGATTGAAGATCTTCTCTGGTAGAGCCCAGAGAAGATCTTCTATGATGGTAGAGATGCAAGGGCTATGATGTTTCCGATTGAAGTGTATCTGGCTACAGGAGAAAACATGTCTTCATAGTCAATTCCTTCCTTTTGAGAAAAGCCACGAACAACAAACCTTGCTTTATATTTCTCAATACTTCCATCAACAACATGTTTTATCTTGTATATCTATTTGGAAGATACCACATCCTTTCTCTTTGGTCTGGGAACTATTTCCCATACATCATTCTTTATAATGGATTGGTATTATTCTATCATGGCATCTACCCATTCTTTTTTCTAAATGGATTCTTCAAAGCAAGTCAACTCCTTCTCTAAGAGATCACACATCAAAGCCATATAAATGGAGAATGGATTGGGTTTCTTGACTTGAATCATGGTTCCTTCAGGGGCACCATACTTCTCTCCATATTGAATAAGTTCCGTTTCCCATGTTGGCTTTCGCTTGTGGGAGATCATCATCTCGAGAGGTTCTTGAGATTCTATTATGCCATTATCTTCTAGAATCTCCTCATCAGGGGAAGTTATGACTCCCCTCATTGGTTTTGCAACTCTGGGAGAAACATGTTCTTCTTCATACACTTCTTCAAGTTGGCATATTCTTGATTTATTGAGTGCCACATATTCATCAAAGGTTACATCTTTGCTGATCTCAATATGATGGTAACTTGGTATGTATATTCTGAAGGACTTAGAGACCTCGTAGTGTCCAAAAAATATTCCCTTCTTTCCAGAAGGTTCCATCTTGGTTCTCTTCTCTTTTGGAACGTGTACAAATACGGGGCAACCAAATATTTTGAGATGTCTTACTTCTGAATTCTTTCCGGAGAACATCTCTTTCAGAGGTATTGAACCCAAGTGCACTATGGGATAATCTATTTTGTACATATACTGCTATTCTTGCTACTTCTTCCCATAAGTGCATTGGAAGATCTTGATGATGGATCATGGTCTTCACTGCTTCCATTATAGTTCTGTTCTTTCTTTTTGCTACACCATTTTGTCGAGGATTGTAGGGAGTGGTGAGCTCCCTCTTGATTTCGGCATATTTACAAAAGTTTACAAACTCTTTTGAGGTGTATTCTCCTCCATTATCTGACCTGAGTATCTTGATCTTTGTTTCAAAGAGATTATTTATCAAGGATTTAAATTCCTTGAATTTACCAAACACTTCATCTTTTGATTTCAAAAAGTAAACCCAGGTTTTGTGAGAATAGTCATCAATAAAAGACACATAGTATACATACACACTGATGGAGGTTGATGGCATTGGGCCACATACATCTGAGTGAATGAGCTCTAGGAATCCTTCTTCTTTGTTGTCTCTTTTCAAGAAAGGGTTCTTGATGTTATTTCCTTGTACACATCCATTGCACACGCCTTCATGGTCAACCTTGAATTCTAGTAGACCCATGATTGCCTTGCTTACATATGGTAATGCCTGGTAGTTAATGTGAGATAATATTCTATGCCAAAGTTTACATGGATTCTCAATGGACTGAGTCAAGGCTGCTTCTGAGTGACCTTTTAGCTTATACAAGCCACCTTATTCTTTTCCAATAACAATTGCTTCTTCCATGGTTTTTCATTTGGGTTACATAAGCACTTCTCCATCTATGAAAGAAACTCTAAACCCTTTCTTATCTAGAGCTGATATAAAAAGTAAGTTCTTTGTTAAACTTGGTATATATAGTGTTGGCATGTTTACAGGAAGAGTGTGCTTGTCATTGATGGCAAGAACAACAATGACGATGGAAAACAGGAAAAGCATAAGCTCAAGAGGAGGAGCGAACATTATGCAGAGATCAAATCAACTCAGGAGAAGGATCGTGACCATCAGATCTACAAGCCAGATCAATGACAAAGATAAATTGCAGAGAGCGAAAGAGGAATTAAACAACTCACTAGTTCTAATCCCACAATTGGTCTATATCAACAGATATCGTAAACCCAAATATTGATGACTGTGGTCGATCCAAAAAATGATCAGATTAAGTCGAATTAAGTCGTGACCGTCGGATGCGCAATCACCAGATCAACGACAGGGATAAATTGCGGAGATTGAAAGGAGAATTAAATACCATGCTATTTCCAGTCCCGCAATTAGTTAGGACCATCAAATCTTATAGCCTCGAAGATCGACGATTGTGGTTAACTCACCTAGAACACACAACTTCAAATTACAGAGTTTGGGTGACGAGTTAAATCACTCGTAAGTTGTGGTTCCACAATCATCCTTGATCGTGGATCTGCTTCAAGATTATCAATAACTGTTGGATCATCTTAAGTAAACTTAAAGTGGAAGGATAGGATAAGAAGACCATTACTTTGAGAATTGAAATCTCCAAATTTCGGAGACCCTGAGAGACGAAATGAATCCTCAACCGTCGGATCATCCGAAGTAAAATTCAGCCCTCAGATCACTCTAAAGTGGAAGGATAGGATAAGCAAGGGATGGGATCCAAGACCACGATCACCCAAATATCCGTCAACCTTCAGATCGAATTAATTGAAGGGTAAGTTAAACAAGGCACAAGGTTTGAGAATTCGAATACCCGAATCTCCGTCAGCCGTCGGATCAAATTAAGTGCAAGGATAGGATAAGTAAATATGGAGAGCCGTTGGATTTAATCCAAGGAAAAGTTGCACTACAGACAGATTGAGTCATCGATATAAGATCAATGATCAATGAACAACATTTAGTTTGGGTCTAAAATTTGCGAGGAGGTTACTGTTCGGGGATTCTCACTTCGAAAGAATTGGTGACTTGAAAAGTTGAAATACTCGAAGTCCTGAAGGCTGAAATCTTGAAGTGAATGGGGATCCATGTAATAAAGAATACGTCAGCAAGGACACATGGTGAAATCATACAATGACAAGTGTCAAGTTGATTCGACATTTCATGTACGTGAAAATCACAAATATGAGTGACATGTGGAAACTGCTAGGCTCATGACACATCATCAAATGATGTAAGTAAGTGATGTCACTCCGAGAATTTTACTTCAGGATATTTACCACCATCACTTGCCCAAAGTTTCAAAGTCCCAAAGTGGTTTGGGGCCATCCATCATCGAGGAGGACAGGTGGCATGAGATCCACAACTTCGGAAGTTTGTGGATGGGGAGAACGTGAAAATTGCCGAAGATAAATCTCGACTGTTGATCATCAAGGGGAGTACGTGTCAATTGATTTGATATTTCAGAGAAATATCACTTCAAGGATTTCCAGTTGAGACTTGAAAATTCCAAAGTCCGAAGACACGAAAGGATCGTGACCGTTGATCCAAAAGGGACACACGTAAGTGGATTGTCAGCTACGGGAAAAATCAAAGGAAGGTTGAAAGGTGTTAAAGTTGATATTTTCGAACCTCAAATACCTGAAGGGATTGTGACCATTGATTTGAGAAGACCACGCATCATTAGATCCTAGACTCTGGGTGAAATTATCCCCGAGAAAGCAGATTTTGAGAATCGATACTCTCGAAGCCCGAAAGGTGAAAGCGATCTCATCTGTTGGTTTGGAGGGCCACATGTCACTTGGTCGTTAAGAATAAGGATCACACGTGGACAGAGGAAAGAAGGCAGGAAAGGAAGATAGATCAGATCCATTGATCGAAGGAATCTATCAGAGACTATGAGATTGACGATCATGCTCGATTGTGAGGCCAGAACATGCTCTGGCCTTATTTTTTCTTGAGCGGGTCACAATTGAAACCATGGTTTTTGATGAAAGGGTACATGGCAGATCTAGGTAAATTGTGGGGCGAAAAGAAGTTTGATTCAAACCACCTTTGGACGCACCCGCAATTGCATGGTCACATGAAGATCATCTCCTAAGGTCATATCAAGAAATAGAGCTAGTGCTCACAAGACTGAGTTCGGGAAGCGCCTTTTTAATAAGAGTTTGGTCACTGCCAGTGGTCATGTGAAGGAAGAGGCTTAGAAGCCAAAGAAGCCAAAGATGACTGGCTGTAACTGACAGATAAGACGAAGAGTTGTGACTTCCAAAGAAGCTAAGGAATCTCAGGATAACCACCAGAGAAGAATAAGAGTTGCCATGATGATGATACAAAGGAATCAACGTGAGATAGACATGGAGAACAAAGGAGAGTGGGTTTTTTTTTTTTTTTTCTTGTTAGCCATGCAGTTGTGAGGAAGAGATGCAGTGAACAACTTGAAGCACAAAAAAATGACGTAGTGAAGAGCATGCGGAGGCATAACACATATAATGGAAGAGGGAACACAAAGAATATAATGCATAAGAGAATATGAACAGTAGAAAAGTGCACTGAAGGAAAGAGAGAAGAGAATAGAAGCAAAAAGATGTAGAGGAGGAACAAAGAATAGAAGCTGAAGGAGCCAGAGGAGACATGGAGCTGTAACAGACCATATCAGAGATAGATCAAGTAAGTAAAGTTTTATATCTCAGGGCGGTAGGGTGGTTCTAGGGAGGATTGTTGTCCTCAAAGTTTCAAGTGGGTGCTTGAAAACATGTAGTTGTATCTTCCATCTGGTTGCAACTAGAAAAACCAGGGTGGTAGGAAGGTGCAAGGGAGAACTATTATTCTCTATTATACAGGTTGGTACCTGTGTAACTGGAAGTTGGTGCTTCCATCTAGTTGGTGCTGGAACACTCAGGGAGTTGGTGCTTCCTTCTAGTGGGTGCTAGAGAAACCAGAGAGTTGGTTCTCTTAGCAAGTTGTTGCTTGTAAAATAGAGGTGGTGGCCTCAAAAGGACTTGGTGCTCATAAGAATGATAATGTACAGAAAATAAAGATTACTTATCATATCAAGAAGAAGAGGTTTTTCCCTTTGTGGGATTCCTCAGGAAATATCTTTCTTTGTATATTTCATGTGTGTGATTGATGTTGAATATTCTATTGCTTACTTCCCTACATTATTGTGATCGTCATTGAGTGTTTTGTAAAGAGTTTAAAATGGGCATAATTGTTTAAGAACAGTAACAACTCATTCACCCCCCATCTCAGTTGTCCAACAATTGGTATCAGATTATGTTCCTTTTATTTAAAGGTATATCAATAAGCTTAAACATGACAAGTCATGAAGGAACTTCAACCAATAAGGCCCCCTTGTTCAATGGAACAAAATTTGTCTTCTGGAAAGTTAGGATGAGAACCTACATAATGGATTTAGGTGCAGATGTCTGTGATGTGTTAGAGACTAGTTATGCAAAGTCAGTTGTACTAGCTAATAAGGATGACAAGATAGAATTCATCTTCAATGCTAAGGCTATGAATTCTATTCTGAGTGGGCTTGAAGAAGCATAATTTGTAAAAGTTATGCACTTAGAATCTGCCAAAGCAATGTGGGACAAACTCATTAGCAGTTATGAAGGTAATGAGAAGGTAAAGGATGCCAATATTCAAACCTACAGATTACAGTTTGAATAACTAAAGATGAAAGAGGATGAAACTATTGGGAAGTAATTTCTGAGAGTTGAAGAAATAGTAAATGCAATGATAGAACTTGGTGAAAAAATTGAGGATGTCTCTTTAGTTCAGAAAATTTTGAGATCTATGCCAGATAGGTTCAACCCAAAGGTCTCTGCTATAGAATAAATTAATGATCTAAAATCTCTGCCTATTGACCAACTCCTAGGAACTCTGACTACTTATGAAATGAGGATAGGTAAAGATAAACCCACCTCTAGAGAAGCATCTTTTAAAGCAGATGAGAATGAGGATTCTGAGCCTGATGAAATTGAAGAAAAATTTGTGAGAAGACTAAAGAAAGGATAAGACAAGTACCAAGGCAAGTTGCCCTTCAAATGTTTTAACTGTGGAAATATAGGTCACTTTGCATCTAAGTGTCCACATAAGAAGAAGGATCATAATTCTGAAGGTGAAAATAAGTACAAACCCAAGAGATTTGGTAAAAAGAAAAGTTTATGTGTAAACAATGATGATTCTTCAGAAGATACAGATAATGACTCCTCCTGTGAAGATAAGGTTAATGAATTTATGCTTATGGCCAAAGAGGAATATGATAATAAAATCACAGGAAGTGAGGTTGACGATGAAGAAGTTGTGGTTGTGCTACAGACCCCCCATCCTCAGAATCGAGGTCTGCACAGGATCCTCACTACAACCACGCTGAGGGTTAACCGACCCCTTCACCTTAAGCCACAAAGGAATTTGGATTTTGGGGTTTCGCAGTCCCTGATGTCGAGCTCCTCGACTCTTCCACTTGTCGAAACCCGAAATGCTAATGCACCAAATCTCTGACCACGTTCTGCTCTTGTATTGGGTTTTTCACCTTTTTCGGGTTTCAGACTTCGCGGTTTCATGAATCCTGTCACCGAGGTTCTTCACCTTTCCACCTCCCGAAACCCGAAATGTCAATTTTCATGAAATGCTTGGCCACGTCCTCCTACACAGTTGTATCGCATTTCACGACTTCAGGAGTTCCGAAACAAGGAATCCCGACCTCTTGCCTTCACAACTGATGAAATGCTGAAACCTGAAACATTCAGCAAAAGCCTGGCTTCTATCGAAACTTTACACCTTTTTGGGGTTTCGAACTTCGTGAGTCCTGATGTAAAGCCTTTAGTTCTCTAACCTCCACAAACCCCAAACTCTGAAACAATATTTCCAACGAGATCAATGACTATAAGCCTCCCTTCGATCTGACGGCCCATGTGATTTCAGACTTTCGGGTACTGGGAGTCCAAGACTCTCGATCTGAGAACACTATCCTCTCGTGTTCCCGTACCTCGAAACATCGAATTGACGAAACACCCCTTCACCTTATTTCGTGTTTCACAACTTCGGGGGTTCTCATGTGAAGAGCTTGAATTCTTGTCAATGGGAATGCCGAAATCTCTATTCCCAAAATGTTGACAATATCCTGCTGCGACTTCGGATTTCAGGCTTTTCTCTCCCCTGTGTCTCAATCACACGTCCTCAGGACCTCCGAAATCCTGAACTCCGAAGTTTCAAAATTTCGACCTCGTCACCCCTTATCTTTGTACACGAAAACTCTTTTCGTGTTTTGAGTATTTGACCAACCAAAGGTTTTGGCTCGCACTCCAGACTTACGAACTCCGAATCCCCAAAATGATCTAACAACCCCAACAGATCAAGATCAATGACCCACGTTGATTCTGGGTACTAAAGTGATGGGTTTGTCTGCCCTTATCCACCTTGCAGCTTCTGTAGATCCTACGGTCCTCACTGTTTCGGGGATTCTCCACAGAGAATTCCGACCGTCTGACTCTTTCCTCAAGAACCTCTGCGAAATGAACGAATGTCTGCTCGCCGTGACCTTCCTTCTTCAAAGAAACTTCACTTCAATTCCCTTTAAATAATTCAAAGGAACTACCCCTTATGAGCTTCTTTGATAAATTCAAGTCTCGAAAAAGGACTTCTGATCGCACTCCTTGTGGCAGGCCTTCAAATACTACTGCATATTTGAATCTCTCGACTCTGTGCAGCTCCTCTGTAACACCAGTCCTTCCATTGTGTTTTTAGTTGATGAGTCCTAAGACTTCCAACACTTACGCACTCCTTGCACGACTCCTATGCTCCACTTGCACTTCTAATGAGAACAACGATATCCCTCCTGAGCTTTCAGAGATAAACTCTGAGCCTTCGTCAACGCACTCCTTGCGGACGTTTCACTGCACTCCTTGCAAGCAATTCTCACTTAGGAAGAGAAACAATTGAAACTCATTTCCTCTCTCTCTCAGACTTCAAACATCCAACTTGAAAACATATATTCACATACAACATAATAACAAATTCATAACAGAGAGAGTAAGAAACTGTAAACAGACCATTCGACATGTGTACACATAAAACATCATAACACCATGAATTTGAATGAAAGCTTCATATATTAATTCAGAACTTCTGTACATGGGTTCTCCTTTTCAACTCCTCTGCTACAACTCTCCTCTGCTCTATGCGAATGCTCTAAAATTGATCTAATTCTGAATGCCATAATGATACAAAGATGAGGTTGTCTATAGTCGTTTTCCCTCCTGTTCCTAAAACTGTCTAATCTGGAATTTAAATCTACTTAATTTCATTAATTATGCATAAATGACTTAACTTTTTACATATGAGAGCAATCGCTCATGATTTGTTTACAATATGCAAGTACGCTTCCCTTTAACTATTACATTAATGCTTCAAAAACATTTCCAAAACATGTAAAATGTGTGTTTTATTTTCCAGCTGTCTTCTGCCTTCATGCTCTCTTGGTTGGCTGCTTGCGATGCTCCTGCATCAGGTTGACTTGGAAGGAGAACTGATCAGTGCTCTAGAATAAATTGCTAGAATCAGATCTAAGAAGAAAAAGAAAAAACAATTGCCGATACAGTTAGAGAAAGACAATAAAAAACCCGATGAAGACTTTGCCTTGCTAAAAGTGGAATTAGAAGAGGCAAAGAAAATAGAGGACATTATGAAACAACAACTATCATATAAGAAGGAAAGATGTGAAGCCTTGGAAGAAGAGGTAGTAAAAACCATAAAAGAGATGGATAAGTTTAAAACATTGTATCTCCAAAATCTTCCAAGCATTAAAGCCACAACAGAACTAAACGACATTCTGAGCAAACATAGATCTCCTTTTTTGAAGACTAGTTTAGGTTATGAAAATGGTTCAAGCAACAAATAGCCAGTAAAGATGATCAAGTTCCAAGTCAACAGCCAATCAGACCATGTGAGTACTATGCCACGAAAATCTAATCAAGACAAGATGATCCCTGATAAAAAACAAAGATATCAGAAGATGGAGCAACAAATGCCAAGAAGAAGGCCATCCTTTAGGTACCAAAATTTCTTCCATGGTTACTGTTCTAATTTTGGTCATAAGATTGAAAATTTTCAAATTAAGTTTAGAGACATGCAACTGAGGAAATCAAGAAATAGGCAATATTTTCAACATAGAATTAAACAACCAATGAGTAGAAAAAGTTGCGCCAATCACTTTGACCTATTGAACAATGAGATCGAATGCTATAAATGTCATAACTTTGGCCACAAAGCTGCAAATTGCCATCTAAATAATTACAAAGCAGATCCAAGGATAAAACCCTTAGCCAAAAATGCCAGCACATTGAAAAAAAAAGATAGTGAAAAATGTGGTTGAGTATTTTCAGCTCAAAAACAAAAATACCCCTGGTATATAGATAGTGGATGTTCCAAGAACATGACTGGAGACAAGGATAAGTTTCTGTCTATAAGTAAAGGAAAAACATGAAATGTAACCTTTGGAAATGATGAACCAGGTAAAATCAAGGGGAAAGGGATAACGAGTTTGAGTAATGTTAAAGGAAAAACCCAAGATGTTCTGCTTGTATATGGGATGAAACATAACTTGCTCAATGTAATTCAAATGTGTGACAGAGGATGTGAAGTGGTGTTCACTTCCAAGGATTGTAAGATAAAGTCTGTAAAATTAGGACAAGTGGTGGCTAAAGGCATAAGGACATAAAATAATGTATATGTGATGAAATAATATAAAGAAGAGTGTCATCTAAGAAAACATGATGAAAGTTGGTTATGGCATAGGAGACTTGGACATATAAACTTTGACCACTTAATCAAGCTAAAAAATCTTGAGGCAGTAAAATATATTCCAAGAATATCAAAGCCACAGGACTCTGTGTGTAAACCCTGCCAAGTAGGAAAGCTAACCAGGACACAATTTAAATCCAAGAGCTCTACTTCAATAGAGAAACCACTCCAATTAGTTCATATGGATTTATGTGGACCATCAAGATAGGAAGGCACATGGAAGGAAAACTACCTTATGCTAATCATTGATGATTACTCTAGACTCACTTGGGTTTCTTTTCTCAAAGAAAAAGCTGAAGCATTTGAGAAATTTAAAATATTTAAGGATTTAACTGAGAATCAAACAGGCAAGAGGTTAACGATAGTAAGATCATACAGAGGAGGAGAATTTATGTCAAGTGATTTCAAGGAATTCTGTGATAAACATGGTATCAAGAGAGAATACTCAATCACAGGAACTCCAAAACAAAAAGGAGTAGTTGAGAGGAAAAATAGAATAGTTCAGCAAATGGATAGGTCAATGATGAATGAGAAGAACAATGGTCAAAATTACTGGGTAGAAGCAATACACACAACAATCCATATTCTTAACAAAGCCCACCTTAGACCACATAGTGACAAGAAACCTTATGAACTTTGGTATGGAACACCTACTTCAATCAAACACTTCAAAGTCTTTGGAAGTAAGTGCTACATAAAGAATAATAATGAAAACCTTGGAAATTATGATGACAGGGATGATGAAGGCATATTCTTAGGATATGCTACCAATAGTAAAGGATATAGATGCTTTAATAAAATATTTCATAAACTAGTTGATTGCATTGATTTAAAGGTTGATGAAGGAGTTCTAGTAAGAGAGGTGAGAAATATTGAGTCTACTACAGAGGACACAACTGAAACTGAAGATGAACAAGTCCAAGAATCAGATGGACAGGAGACACCCAGACAAGAAGAGTCGGGACAACAATTAACATCAAATCCTTCCTCTAGAATTACTCAAAAGAATCATTCTGAAAGTCAGATAATTGGTGAGAAAGACAAAGGTGTACAAACCAGGAGATGGATAATAAAAAACACAACAATCACATATAGCCTTCATATCCATGGTGGAATCCAAGAACTTTAATGAAGCTAGTAAAGATGTAAATTGGTTAAAATCAATGAATGAGGAATTGGACCAGATTGAAAAGAATGACACTTGGGAACTCGTTCCTAGGAAAACAAATAAAAATGTAATAGGATCAAAATGGGTCTACAAAAATAAAATGAATGAGCAAGGAAATATTGTAAGAAATAAGGCTAGATTGGTCTGCAAAGGATATGCTCAAATAGAAGGACTGGATTTTGATGAAACATTTGCACCCATATCAATATTAGAAGCTATCAAAATGTTTCTTGCCTATGCTCGTCATAAACAGTTTAAAGTCTATCAAATGGATGTAAAGTCGGATTTTCTAAATGGATATCTAAAAGAAGAAGTCTATAGAGAACAACCAGAGGGTTTCCAACTGTCAGATAACCCTGACTTTGTCTGTAAGCTAAAGAAATCCTTATATGGGTTGAAACAAGCTCCTCGTGCATGGTATTACAGATTGGATAAGTATCTTCAAGAAAAAGGGTTCAAGAGAGGAACAACTGACAACAATCTATATATCAAAACAGAGGGTAATGATTTGCTCATTGTGTTGGTCTATGTAGATGACATCATCTTCATAAGCTATAGTGCTTCATTGGTACAATGGTTTGCTTCTACCATGCAGTCTGAATTTGAAATGTATATGATAGGGGAACTATCATTTTTCTTGGTCTGCAAATTACTCAGAGGTCTGAAGGATTATTTCTTTCTCAGGAGAAATATCTAAGAGAAATGTTGAAAAGGTTTCAAATGGAATATTCCACACCTATGAGCACACCTATGATCACTGGATGCAAGTTAAGAAATGATGATGACTCACCCGATGTTGATTATAGTTCATATAGGTCTATGATAGGAATCCTATTGTACATCACAGCATCCCGTCCAGACATAATGCATGTTGTTGGAATGGTAGGAAGGTATTAGGATGCACCTAAACAGAGTCATTTGTTAGCTGCCAAAAGAATATTCAAATACTTGAAAGGAACAATGAACTATGACCTATGGTATCCTAGGAATCAGAATTTTCAACTATAAGTCTATTCAGATGCTGATTGGTCTAACTACGTGGATGAAAGGAAAATAATGAGTGGAGGTGCATTCTTCTTAGGAGATTCTCTTGTAGCACGGTTGAGAAAGAAGCAAGGCTCCATTTCCTTATCGAGTATAGAAGCTGAGTACATTGTAGCTGCCACTTGATGTACCCACGTATTATGGATGATTCAAACACTTGTAGACTTGGAGGTAAGTTATATTGCACCGATCCCAATTCATTGTGATAATACTAGTGCAATCAGTGTGTCAAAGAATCCTGTATTTTACTCCAAGACAAAGAATATACCCATAAAGTATCACTTCTTGAGGGAACATGTGACCAACACTGTTGTTTCTTTGAATTATATTCCATCCAAAGATCAGATTGTTGATATCTTCACTAAACCGCGTGCAAAATCTCAATTTGAGTATCTATGCCAGAAGTTGGACGTGACCCCGTTATCAAGCTAAATAGTCCATCCTGTCAGGGGGAGTATGTATTGGTTGAATATTTGATACCTTCGAAAGGTACTGCAACAGCTCAAGGGGATCTTGGTTTCTTTGACATTGATGTCAAAGGGGGAGAAAAGGTGTTGTCTGCATGCTACAGTTGGTGGTCTAAGCATAATAGTGAATATTTTCAGGGTTTCCATCAATGCCAAAGGGGGAGATTGTTGGCATGTTTACAGGAAGAGTGTGCTTTTCATTGATAGAAAGAACAAAAACGACGATGAAAAACATGAAAAGAATAAGATCAAGAGGAGGAGCGAACAATATGAAGATATCAAAGCAACTCAGGAGAAGGATCGTGACCATTGGATCTGCAAGCCAAATTAACAACAGGGATGAATTGCGGAGAGCGAAAGAAGAATTAAACAAATCACTAGTTCTAATCCTGCAATTGGTCTAGATCGACAGATATTGTAAACCCAAATATCTACGACTGTGGTCGATCCAAAAAACGATTAGATTAATTTGAATTAAGTCGTGATCGTCGGATGCGCAATCGCTAGATCAACGATAGGGATAAATTGAAGAGATCGAAAGGAGAATTAAATACCATGCTATTTCCAGTCCCACACTTAATCAGGACCGTCAGATATTATAGCCTCAAAGATCGACGATTGTGGTTAACTCACCTACAACGCACAACTTCAAATTGCAGAGTTTGGGTGACGAGTTAAATCACTCGCAAGTTATGGTTCCACAATCATCCTTGATCGTGGATATTCTTCGAGAGTCTTCATAACCGTTGGATAATATTAAGTAAACTTAAAGTGGATCATCTTAAAATGGAAGGATATGATAAGCAGAGCGCCAGTTTGAGATTTTAAATCTTCGAAGTATGGAGACCCGGAGAGCCGAAATGAATCCTCGACCGTCGGATCATCCGAAGTAAACTTCATCCGTCAGATCATTCTAAAGTGGAAGGACATGATAAGAAAGGGTTAAGATCTGAGACCACAATCACCTGAATATTTGTCAGCCATCGGGTCGAATTAATTGAAGGGTAAGTTAAACAGGGCACAAGGTTTGAGAATTCGAATACACGAATCTCCGTCAGTCGTCGGATAAAATTAAGTGGAAGGATAGGATACGAAAATATGGAGAGCCATTGGATTTAATCGAAGGAAAATATGCACCGTAGACAGATCGATCCATCAACCTAAGATCAATGATCGATGAACAAAATTTATTTTGGCTCTAAAAGTTGCGAGGAGGTTACTGTTCGGGGATTTTCACTTCGAAAGAATTGGTGACTTGAAAAGTTGAAATACATGAAGTCTCGAAGGCCAAAGTCTTGAAGTGAATGGGGATCCACGTCAGCAAGGACACGTGGTGCAATAAGACAATGACAAGTGTCAATTTTATTTGACATTTCAGGTATGTGCAAATCACAAATCCGAGTGACACATGGAAGCTACTAGGCTCATGACACGTCATCAAGTGATGTAAGTAAGTGACATGACTCCGGGAATTTTACTTTGGGATATTTACCACCAAAACAAGCCCAAAGTTCCGAAGTCCCGAAGTAGTTTGGGGCCGTTCATTGTTGAGGAGGACAGGTGGCACGAGATCCACAACTTCAGAAGTTTGTGGATGCGGAGAATGTGAAAATCGCCAAAGACAAATCTCGACTGTTGATCGTCAATGAGAGTATGTGTCTGCTGATCTGAGATTTTAGAGAAATCTCACTTCAAGGATTTGCAATTGAGACTTGAAAATTACGAAGTCCGGAGATGCGAAAGTATTGTGATCATTGATCCAAAAGGGACACGCGTCAGTGGATTTTCAACTCTGGGAAAAAGCAAAGGAAGGTTGAAAGGTTGGAAAGTTGAGATTTGCAAACCCCAAATACTCAAAGGGGTTATGACCGTTGATTCGAGAAGACCTTGCGTCATTAGATCATGGAATCCAGGTGAAATACTCTGGGAGCAAGTAGAGTTTGAGAATCGAGACTCCCGAAGCCCGAAAGGTGAAATCGATCTCGTCCGTTGGTTTGGAAGGCCACATGTCACTTGGTCGTTAAGACTAAGGATAGCGTGTGGACAGAGGAAAAAGGTAGGAAAGGAAGATAGATCAGAGTCGTTGATCGAAGAAATCTGTCAGAGACCACGAGATCGATGATCATTCTCGATTGCGGGGCTAGAACATGCTTCGGTCTTATTTTTTCTTGAGCGGGCCACAATTGAAACCACAATTTTTTTTGAAAGGGTACGTGGCAGCTCGAGGTAAATTGTGGGGAGAAAAGAAGTTTGATTCAAACCACCTTTGGACATGCTCACAAGTCTTATTTGAAGTGACTTGAGGAATCAAGTGATATTTAATAGAATCTGCAATGATTCTTTTGGCCATAATTGTGTCCTTTTGGTGTTTTGTTGTAGCTGCAACATCGGTAGGTTCTGGTACATATTCTTTAATGAATATTGCTAGGTCATTCTATTCAAGAATGAGTGCAATCCTATACTTCTAGGCATGAAATTTTTCCACACCTTCTAGCTTGTCAACAAGCTTAGTGCTTGCAGACATCTTTACTTGGAGATAGGAAAATGACCAAAAATTGAAAATGCTCAGTATTTAATTTTGAACTTACCAGGAGGTGCGCTTGGCTAAGGCGAGTAGCATGGTGCAGTTAGATTTCAGAAAATCCAAAATTTTTTCCTTCAAACTGGACCAACAAAATTCCGGACTGGTACTTTTGGTACTGGTTCTGGTTTCCTAGTTTTCTAATACTTATGGTGTTCTCGTACTTCTGGTTTTTTGGTACTAGTTGAAAGTAGGGTTTGACTTTCCAGAGTATCTGACCACTGGAAAGGTGTGCTCAAGGTGCCAAAGAGTTCACTAGGTGTTGTGAGTGGGAAATCCCTCTACAGACTAGCACTTAGGGTTTTATCATGCATGCATAAAAGACCTAAATATTCCTACTTTCTACCATCGTCCCGGACCTAATCCCCATTATTATTAAGCAAATATGTAGTTAAGAAGATCAAGTGAGCATACCTTATTTCGTGCGTTTGATATCGATCCTTCTTCATGCTTGATCGCTCTTTGACTGCAACTATCCTTCCAAGACTGACCTGCATTCACACAAGACAAACAAAGAAATCCACATGCATTTGATCTACAGATTAATGGGTTAGAGATTCAATCAAAATGTATGCAATAAACCATGAAAAACTCATATGAAGCCGACCACTGCTCCACGAACCTAGTCCTGGGCTCCTCTTCAACTGTCCTCCAACTTCTTTGCTCTATATTTCTCTTTGCACAAGGATGGCTAAAGATTGGGACAAAGGGAATGCACAATCGGGTATAGTTTCTTTACTATGATTCTCCTCTTCCAAATGGGACCCCTAACCCTTCTTTTATAGGCTAGAAGATGCTAGGTATTTGGTTGAACTTCCAGACATGCATGGCCGGAAGGTTTAGTTAACTCACCCAAAGTTGTGTGTTTCGTCATCAAATTTCCTTTTTTCGTGCTTTTGTAGGTACACACGGGCTGTCTTGGGTCAGCTAGCGTGTACACGCATGCAGTAATGGAGCAGGGCATGTGGGCCTTTATAAAGGGGTTTTTAAGAAGAGTTGTTCAACAATGTTTTGGCAAAGAAGAAATCTGAGATGGCCTGATGCCAGGTAAGCATGCCTGGTGCAAATTAGGGTTATAACATATGCCCCCCTAATGTGTGAGTTCAGAAGAGCATCTGATGGCTGAAATACATTAACAATCTTCACCGATGTGCCAAACAAGTGAGCCCAAGGACCAGAAATCGGGAGGTGCCATCTGCAAAATAGTAATTGTCTCACTGAGGCAGGCATACCCATGCTTGGGATAAAAAAAAATCATGGATACCAATCAAATACACTGTAGATCCATGTCATATAACTATATAAAGTGTAGCCACGGACAATACATAGTGGAGCTACATGTCGAAGTCAAAAAGATATACATGTAGACTATCCATCTTCTTAGAAGCTGATAAGGCCTGATGGATGGAGATGAGGTCTTTAGATATTGAGCAACAACTTCAAAATCTTAAAAACTCGGGTAGGAGTGTAATATGAGTGTACGAATTCACTACCCAGAGGTCTTCAACGACTCGTCGATCATGGACTAGAGAATCTTGATGATCAGACTGAAGGCTTCATTGATTTTGAACAAAGACTTGATTGGATGTTCAGGATGGCTGGGTATGAGGGCAAGAGACAAACTACAGAGGGGCCGACTCAGGCTTGGTGAAAAATTCCCTTGACAATAGCACGACAAATGATGAGACTCAGGCAGCATGGCATTAACATAAGTTTACGAGGCAGGAGGCAACACAAACTCTCCCTATGTTTGGAAGAATAACCAAATAGAGGAGGACATAGCTCTATGTAGTGAGAAAAGATTCCTAAGGCCGTATTAAATCCCAAAGTTTAACAAACAAACGAACATATGTGCTTTATCCAAGGGCGACTCATTATGCTGGCAATAAAGAAAATACTTTTCCCTTCCTCTTTTTGGGGTATATTTGATTTTTTTGTCTTTTTCAATAATTTTGGAAAAAGAATAAAATAATGTTATGTTACAAAGGAGGAACGAGTGTTGCAAACATACAAGTTTAGGGCATAGGGACAAGACTGATGTTCAAAGTAAGGACACTCGGGAAAAATCCTGCAGGAGCCAAAGGTGTCAAGACGTAGAGGCAAAGTGTTACAGGGCTTGCGTATAAGGCATGCTTTAGATGGTTCAGTTGAGAGAAACATGGAGCTGATATTAGGCCAAAGACACAAGTATTCAAATGCGATTAATGCAACACACAATGCTAACATCCTTTGATGTGAATTTAACGAGCCCAGAGAAGGTAAGCTCGACGGTTTTTCATATTTAGAGAGCCTGGAAAAATGTAAAAGGAGACTCCACTGGGGTACCTTTTTCGAAGGTAGTCTAGTCGGTTCGAAAAAGGGGTAAACTAGCATCAAAAATACGTCTATTCAAAACCATTTTAATGAGTGTGATAAAGACAAGATCACTCGGCCATTTTTTCATTTTTAAAGAGTCTGAAAAAAACTTAACTATGGACTCCGTCAGGAATGTTGTTCTGGATCATTTTAACAAGTGTGAAAGAATAAGGTCACTCAACGATCTTTTCAATTTTAGGGAGTCTGAAAAGAGCTTAACTATGGACTCCGTGGGGGTTCCTTTTTCGTACATTTAGTCCCTCAGGCCTGAAAAAGGGTTAAAATGATACCTGAGAGTACTCTTCTAGAGAATTGAAGTTCCTTAGAGTATACCTTT
>ML789170.1:248495-273436 GCA_009831015.1 Picea engelmannii | reverse complement strand
CCAAAGAATTTCCCTCAAAGTCGACCAGACGATAAGCGCCCTTTTCTAGAACCTCTTTTATGATGAAAGGTTTGAACCACATGGGTTTGAATTTTCCTACCCCCAGGGGGTCCTTATCTTTGTCATAGACCAGGACAAGGTCCCCTTCAGAGAAAATCCAAGGACAAACGAACCGATCATACTAACACTTGACTTTATTTTTGTGAGACTCGTTGACTAGGGCCGCATCATGACGCTGCTCATTGAGCCGCTCAAGGTATAATAACTGCTCTTCAAGTGGAGAAGTGTTTGGAAATAATTGTACTGCCAACTTTAGGGACGGGATATGAAATTCGATAGGCAAGACTACTTCTAGCCCATAAACGAGTTGAAAAGGTGAGAAATTGGTTGCAGTCTTAACAGACGTTCGGTAAGCCCATAATGTCGAGTATAACATCAAATGCCAATTTGACTTAGCTGAGTTGATCGTTCGTTGTAGGATGGTCTTAAGAGATTTATTTACAGCTTCCACCTGACCATTTGCTTGGGGGTAGTAGGGTGATGCATGTTATTTCCACAACCCAAGATTTGATGTTAACTTGGTCATCATCTAGTTCTGAAAGTCACTGCCATGGTCAGTGACAATCTCTCTTGGGACGCTGAACCTTTCTATTATTTGGTTGAATAAAAAGAGAGCCATAGTCTCTCCATCATCTTTAAATGTTGGCATAGCTTCGACCCACTTCGTGAAGTAGTCTACGACTACAATGATATAAAGGTTCCCCCTTGCTGAAGGAGGGTTGCATGTAGTGTAATCAATCCCCCACTTGGTGAAGGGACCAACTGTGATAAAAGGAAACATGGGAGTGGGATGTGCCCTCATCTTCCGAGAGAAGATTTGACACGGGTGGTACTTCTTGACCGACTTGATACAATATTTGATTAGTGTCGGCCATAAGTAACCTGCTCGTAAAATCTTTTGGTCTATTGCCAACCTAAACAAATGACCGCCACATGCTCTGGTATGGAAATCATTAAGCATGATAACTTCTTCTTCGTGATTGAGACATCGACGTAGGATGCAGTCTACACCTCTTCGATACAACATATCATTGAGTATGAGATAATTCTTGGCCTGATGGCGTATACGAAGACGCTCATAATGAGAATCAGAGGTGGGGAACTTCAAAGTCTGGAGATAGATAAGTATATCTCCATACCAGGGATCTGAAGATGTGATAAAAAACATATCTCCTCTGATAGGTGACTCTTCAGGCACAACATCACCTGACTGAACCGGAAGTTCATAAATAAGTTCTGCGAAGACCAGTGACTTTTTGGATTTCGCTGAAACAAAATCTAAGTCAAACTCCTGGAGGACGACTATCCATCTACTGCTATTTTCGCTTATTACCCATCGTGTCAACATGTACTGGAATGGATTCACAACAACAATGATGGTGGTCTTGAGAAACAAAACATAATGACGAAACCGTTGAACAACATGGACTGCTGCCAACACAAGTTTTTCGATATGAGAATAATTGAGTTCTAGTCCGACTAGGCCTCGACTCAGGTAATAGATCACATATTCTAAGAACAAATCATCTTCCTAAACTAAGACCATGCTGATGGTTGACTATGTTGTAGTTAGGTATAATAACAAATCTTTGTTATAGTTAGGTGGCCGAAGCAGAGGGGCAGTTGTGAGGGCATGTTTCAACACTTCGAAAGAGCGTTGAGCAACATCGTCCCAATAAAAAGGAATGTCTTTCTTCAATAAGCGCATAAAGCCCTTTGTGATCTCGGTATAGTTAGCGATGAAATGTCTTAAAAAATTTGCCTTTCCCTGTAGACTCTGAAGTTGAATGATTGTGCATGGGGGAGGCAACTGAATTATTTCCTCAACATTGAGAGGATCAACCATGATCCCTGTTGTTGACACTATGAAACCTATCAAATGTCCTGATGTTACGCAAAAGCTGCACTTGTTTGGATTCAAGCGAATCTGGAAGTAGTGACATCGCTCAAAGATAAGTCGAAGGTGTGTGAGATGATCTGTTCTCTTGCAAGATCAAGATGCTAAATCATCTAAATAGGCCTCGACTATATGCTTGAGATCATGGAAAGCACAAGACATGGCTCGTTGAAAGGTCATGCCAACATTTTTGAGACCAAAGGGCATCTTACGATACACGAATGTACCCCATGGACAAATGAATGTCATTTTGTGCTGGTCTTCGGGTTTGATTTGTATTTGATTATATCCCAAAAAATCATCAATGAAAGAGAAGGCCTTGCAACCTGCACATTCATCAATTATCTGGTTGATGAATGGTGTGGGAAATTTATCTTTTGGACATGCCTTGTTCAAATCATGGAAGTTTGTACATACACGAATCGTGCCCTGTTTCTTATTGACCTACAAAGGATTTGACACCCATTGGGTCAAATGGATAGGATAGATAAAACTGGCTTTTAGCAGTTTCTCAACTTCAACCTTAATGGCTGCTACTTTCCTGGGATTAACTGGATGAAGCTTCTACCGAACAGGCTTGGCATCTGGATAAGTTCTGATTTCATGTTTGAATATTTTTGGATCGATGCCTAGCATTTCCTCATAAGACCAGGAAAAACGTTGCAAAATTCTTTAAATAGATATGTGTAGATTTGAATCTCTCCGGGGGAGCAGTCAACTTCGACAAAAACATTCTCCACGATGCCAAGGGTTCTGGAGATATTGATCGGTATAGTTTCAGTGATGGTTTCCATATTACCGTTAGCATAAACCTCATGTGGAGCTAAGGGATTAATAGGAAAAGACCTATCTCCAGTCATAGTCAAGGTGAATTCTCCAACTTCGATTCTGCTTAACTCTGGGAGGAAGTATGATCTATGATGAAGATCATCCTAGGGTTTGTCTGGACTAGTCATTGCTTCAATTACTTCATCGTCGGAGGACAAGACTAATTCTAACAAATCAGTGTCAGCGAGAGAACCTTGAACCCAAATAGGCTCTAGAAGTGGATCTAACTCTTGTGCGAGAGTTGGATCTGTGTCAGCTAAAGCTTGCTGGACTAAAGAGTACGCTACTTCAGTTGTGGACAAATGCATGGACATGCCTGGGTTCCCTATCCCTTCCATCGTGGTCGATGGGGAAGGAAGTATCCATGGATCATTGAAGTAAGTCGTGCGAAATGACAAAACTTGGAAAATCTCAACCTTATGGTGGTTGGATATGAATTTGACATCACCTTGAGGGGGCGGGTAATCGAAGGTACCCATCAAAGATGGGCACAAACCAACCCTTAAGTTGACTACGCCTGGTTGGGGATTATCAATCATCGAGACCACAGATACCCCCAATGAAGGGTCAGGTTTGGAGAAAGACAATTGATCAATGGTCACAATCCGGTCCTTGTGTGGAAACAACAAGACATAAAAAAATATATCAACCACTTCTTGCATGGCGTAAGTCCAAATCCTTCCTAACAAGAGATTGTAGTCGAGGGATGCGTCAACTACTTATACCTCGACGCACATGGTCTTCCCTCCTAACTGCACGGGGAAAGAGGGAATGATACCATGTGGTCAGAATGAATGACCGTCGAAAGCAGTGAGAAGAGTAGGTGACGGAGACAAAACGGGTTGGCCAATGGCCTTCCAACATGCCAAGGACATAATGCATGTAGAGGTGCCCTCATCAACCACCGTGCGGAAAATATTTCAAGTAAAAGTTTTTGTGGGGTGAGCCACTACTATATGAAACACTATGTGGTAAGGAATATGGGGTTTTAAGTCGGTTGTATCCAACATGATTGTACCTGGATTACAAGTCTCGGTAGATCCGAAAGCGGTTAACAAATATTTCTTCTGGGAAGGGAAGCTTTGAAGGACCTCCAAAGCAGACATCACACAAGGGGTTTGAGAGAAATCCTCCACCAAAGAATAGTTCAGGGCGACCCTTGTGTTTGGGTTGTGAGAATCTTTTTTGAACGTGCCTTTTGGGATGCGTGTCATTGTTTCACCCAAAGTATTCTTGATCTGGAGAGGAAGAGATGGGAGTTCATCTTCTTTTCCCTTCTCAGAAGTTCTTGGTTTAATGTAGTCACGTGCTCTAGTTGATATAAAATCATCACCCTTCATCATATACACATTCGCAGATGTAGGATTTTTCGAAGATGGAGAGGGTCCTTGACTGCCCCCTTCCGCGTTTCTAGAGGCTTGGGTTAGGTTTTTCCCATGATGAAATTGATTGGTTAACACGACAGGCTGTTGCTGTGTCACAAACTTTTGGGCCTCTGCAAGTCGAGGACATTGGTGGGTCGGGTGGTCTTCCGCGCACAGGTTGCACGAATACCTCGCCTTCCGTTTCTCAGCGTTTCCCCTGCCAGCATTATTAGTGGGTTTCTTATCCCCCTTATGCTTATTTCATTGTTTTTTCTTTCCTTCAAGATGCTAGGTGGCCTTTGTATTTGTTGATTTCACTGTGTGTAAATCTGACGTTTTAGTAGGGGGAGCAACCAAAACAGTAGTTTGGCTGGACGATGTGTGTTGTATAGACAATTGCTGCAATTGCTTCATCAGTTTCTCAGAGGGATTTGTTTGTGCTGAACCAACTGATCTATATGGATATTGGTGGCCACCCACCTTTTTGAACTGGCTCAAAATAGTTTTCTGACATTTTTGGCAATTTACTATTTTTAGCAGTTTTTACTTCCGGGGCCATTTTGAGGGCCTAAATGAATGTTTTTCAGTATTGAGCTCCTAAATGATAGTTGAAGGCATTATTGAGCCCTAAAAATGAATCTCCTCAGCGATACCTTTCCAACGGGCTATCACACACCTAAAACGAAGGTCGTATGCAAAAGTTACGACCCTGGGAAGTTGATGTACTAGCTTACCCAAACGGGGCCCACATGACTTTTTGCGCTTCATCTCCTAGGGTTAGGTTTTTGGATATCTAGGGTTTTTGGCATTCTTTATTATTGTAAAAATGCCTTCAGAGCCTCATTTTAACCTTCTTCTTGTGAATGCGCACTGCCGTCACATCTCTTCTCAGAGATAAGCCACCACCATTCCAACAAGCTTGTTTCCGCTGCATTTTACAGTCTCAACTTATTTCGTTATTGAATAGAAAACTAGTTTTACTGTATCTCTGTTATTTTGTGTTAAGAAAATATTAATAATCTGTATTCATTTCATTCTTCTCATAAATTCCGGATCAGTGGTATCAGAGTGGTCTGCTCCTTGTTGTCTTAATGCATGTCCCCAACGAGGTCGGAGTACAAAGAGTTGGGTCTCTAGCTTGTTTCTCTTGAGGACAGAAGCTCTCGCACGCCCAAGCGACCTCCCATGGAAGGAGAAAATAAACATGATGGGACAAGAGATCCTTTCAAACTATTTATTGAGGAAGCCCTCATGCAATAGAGGAATGAGATGATGGATAGTTTAATACAAATCCTTCGGCGACTACCAACAGGTGATGCATCTTCTTCGAACGGAGGCACCGCCCCCTTCAAGGTACAAATAAACTTTGATATTCCTATATTTGAAGGTCAGACAGACACAGATGCTGTAGACAAGTGGTTGAATCTACTAGAAGGGTATTTTTCTGTTCATAAATTTTCGAATAGAGAAAATATTACTTTTGCGCTCCTCAAAGCTGTTCCCCATGTCAAAGATTGGTGGGAACTTTTTGTGAGAAAAATGAAATAGAGGAAACCTCATTATTTTGAGTCACGACTACCTGGGAATCCTTCAGGGATTCTATTAATGAAAAATACTACCCTATCAGAAGTTATGATGACTTGTATACCAAATGGACCACACTGCGGCAAGAAAGAGACCAAGCAGTGCCAGATTTCACAAATATCTTCCATACCTTTTGCACCAAGTTGGGTATCAAATATTCAGAGTGACATCTGGTGCTCAAGTATCATGGTGCTCTGCACAGATACATCTATACCAAAATGGAATTTCTGGACATGTCATCCTTGGCCACGGCCTACCGATATGCTGTCAAAATCGAGCAGAAGCTCAAACAAAAGACGCGACAATTTGGGCCTGGGAACCCCTCACAACAAAATCTAGGAAAGGGTGGCCCCAACCCACTGAAAAAAGGACAGAGCAAAGATGGACAGTATCAAGACAACCAGTACAAGCTACAAGCAAAGAAGGACACCAGAAAGACAAAGAAAGATACCGGGAAGTGGTGCGACTTCCATAAGATCCCTTGGCATAACATTGCTGACTTCCGCTCAAAGAAATCGTTGGTGGCCAAAGTGAAAGCCTCTGAATCAGATGCAGATTCTTAATCTGAGACAGAACTAGAAAGGGGAAGATGGATCATTGACATGGAACTCAGTGCCACCATTGCTACCACCAAGCTCCAGCCTGGTGAACCAAACGAGCCAGAAGAAGGAGAGCACCTCTTCCATTCACAGATGTGGGTAAAAGGAACCCCGCTGCACTTCATCATTGATAGCAGTAGCCAGAAGAACCTCATCTCAGCAGAGGTCATCAAGTGGCTGGCCCTGCCAACAACGTTGCACCCACAAACCTACACCATTGGATGGCTCCACCAAGGAAGCGATCTCCGCGTTAGCCAACAGTGCCGATTGTCGTACGCCATCAAGCCCTTCAAAGATGAGGTATTGTGTGATGTTGCTCCTCTCGAAGTTTGTGAGGTTCTTTTGGGCCAACCTTATTTATGGAAATGTCATGTTGTATATGAGTCTAGGAGTTGTAGTGTTATTATTACTTTGAATAGGAAATTGTATAGGATACCCGAGGCAGTCCCACCTAGTGCTATTTCCTTGATCTCTGCTAAGCAATGCAGGAAGGTCATCTCTCAGAAGGGGAAGTTTGTCTTCTTCATGATTCGCTCTTAGAATAAGAGAAAGATTGCAGCCACATCCAGGCTCTCTATAGACGACCTCTCCACACAACATAAGTAAATAGATAAGGTCGTGGAAGAATACTTGGATATATTCTCCTCACCTACAGGGGTACCTCTGCACTGCCAGGTCAAGCACCCCATCGATCTGACCCCTGGCGCACCGCTTCCCAATGGGCCAGTCTATCGTCACTCTTTGTTAGAGAATGAGGAAATCAAGCGACAGATCCAAGAACTGCTCCACAAGGGGCATATCCGCCCCATCTCATCACCTTATAGGAGCCCAGTCGTGCTGGTACAGAAGAAATATGGAACCTGGCGACTCTGTATTGATTACTGGGCTCTGAATAAAATCATTGTCAGAAACCGGTACCCGATTCCCCGAATTGATGACCTCCTTGATCAACTCACGGGGGCCAAATACTTCAGTAAGATTGATCTAAAGTCTGGCTACCACCAGGTCCTGATAGAATAGACAGATGTATGGAAGACCGCCTTCAAGTCAAAGGAAGGAATTTTTGAATGGTTGGTCATGCCCTTTGGTTTGACAAATGCTCCAACCACTTTCATGAGGATGATGGACGATATCTTGCGACCATTCACCAATACTTTTGTAGTGGTGTATCTGGATGAAATTCTAATTTACAGCAAGACTTGGGCCGAACACTTGCATCATATTCAACAGGTTCTGCACACCCTGTGGCAGCACAAGCTATACGCCAACCTGGAAAAATGCTCCTTCAGCATGGACAGGGTCCATTACCTAGGCTACATCATTGATCAGCATGGTGTACATGTGGATCCAGCCAAGATCCAAATCATCCGTGACTGGCTAGCCCCAACAACACTCACTGAGATTCGGAGCTTCTTGGGACTTGCTAATTTCTACCGCAAGTTTGTGTTGGGTTTCTCCCATATTGCATGGGCCCTCAACCAAATAAACAGGGGTGGTGGTAAGGTGAAATTTGTGTGGGGTCGGTCCCAACAACAAACGTTCGATGATTTGAAGCAACGCTTATGCTCAACCCCAGAAACAGACTTGCAACATCCCTTTGAGATTGAGATAGATGCTTCAGACTATGCCGTGGGCGCCGTTCTCACTCAGCAAGGCCACCCCGTGGCCTATCATAGTGAGACACTGTCAGATACTATCCGTAAGTACCCTACTTACGACAAAAAAATATACTCCATTGTGCAAGCATGCCGCCACTGGAGACATTACATTCTTTGGAAGGAGACAGTCATCCACACTGATCATAAGCCACTGCAGTTCATGCAGACACAGGGAAAATTGCAGAATGACTGCCATCAAAAGTGGTCCACATACTTGTAGCAATTCCACCTCAACATCAAGTATAAAATAGGAAGCACGAATCACGTCGTTGATTGCCTCAGCAAACCACCAGTCGCGACACTCACCATGGTACTAGAATCTTGTGGCCATGGGACATCTAGATGACCCCAACTCGATGAGACAGACCCTGACTTCGCCACCACCTACCAAATGTTGGGTGCAAATGCAGTTGTTGATAATTTCCATCTTCAACATGGGTTGTTTTGTCGTCTGGGCCATATCTGTGTTCCATCAAGTGAGCGAGAAAAGATGATCTGGGAAGCCCACTACAGTCGGGTGGTAGGACACTTCGGCGTCAAAAAGACAGTGGCAATGCTACAAAAACATTTCTACTAGCCGAAACTTCGACAGGAGGTCGACAAGTATATAAGGTCATGCACTGCCTGCGCTATTGCCAAACTGACCACTAAGAAACAGGGCCTATACACCCCTCTTCCTACTCCTGACAGGCCATGGGAATCCGTCTCAATGGACTACATGTCGGGCCTCCCATCCACCAAGCGGGGAAATGACTGTGTTTTTGTGGTTGTTGATCGATTTTCTAAGATGGATATTCTGGTTGCCTTCAAGAAGAGCATCACAGCAGAGGCCACTACCAAGCTCTTCTTTGAACGAGTCTGGGTACATTTTGGAATCCCATAAACCATTGTCTCAGATCAAGATAGTTGATTTCTCAACACATTCTGGTCAAGCCTCTGGTCACTGCTAGACACCAAGCTCACCAAATCCATAGCTTTCCACCCCCAGGCAGATGGCCAAACCGAGGTTGTAAATTGAATGATTGTGCATATCCTTCGCATGTATAATTCAAAGAACCCTCGCACATGGGATGAGAGCCTTCCCTATGTCTAGCATAGCTACAACCAAGCCTTGCATAGCTCAACCGACCACAACCCCTTTCAAGTGGGGTTGGGATTCCAACCATTGGGTCCCATAGATGTTGCACTTCCCCTTGCGGTCACCTCGACCGACTCATCTCCTGCTCCAACTAAAACTGACAAAGCCACCTAGTTCATTGAGCGGATCTAGCACATCTGCCAACAGGTTTAGGATATCCTATAAAAGTCCAATGATAAGTACAAACAACTCCATGATCAACATCGGGTGCCGCATAAGTTTCAGGTGGGTGACAAAGTTTGGTTGCACTTGTAGAAATAACGCCTTACAAGACCCCATTGGAAGCTTCGCCCACTCCGTTATGGACCATACACTATCACCAAGGTCATGGGGGATAATTCTTTTGAGATCAACATTCCTCCTTTCCTTGGCCTGCACCCAGTGTTCAACGTGGATCTCCTTCGCCCTTATTTCCCACCATTATTGGACACCTCAGAAGTAGTAGAAAAACTGACACCAATAGATCTCAACCCCGACTGCATACAACAAGCATCCAATGATCAGATTGTGTACAGACAGATCAAGGGCACTCGACAACAAAGGATCTAGCTTTATCGAGTCGTCAAAGCAGGGCAACTCCTACACGAAGGCAAGTGGCTCACCCGGGGCCAAATTCAACAGAAATTTCCTCATCTAATGGGGGGCCTCAATGCAATGGAGGCCATTGATTCCTAAGGAGGGAGTATTTATCTATATGGATATCGATGGCCAACCACCTTTTCCAACTGTCTCAAAATAGTTTTCTGACATTTTTGGCAATTTACTATTTTTAGCAGTTTTTACTTTCGGGGCCATTTTGAGGGCCTAAATGAAGGTTTTTCGGTATCGAGCTCCTCAATGATAGCCAAAGGCATGATTGAGCCCCCAAAATTAATATCCTCGGTGATACCTTTCCAGTGGGCTATCACACACCTAAAACATAGATCGTATGCAAAAGTTACGACCCCGAGAAGTTGATGTACTAGCTTAACCAAATGGGGCCCACATGACTTTTGGCGCTTCATCTCCTAGGGTTAGGTTTTTGGATATCTAGGGTTTTTGGCATTCTTGCTTATTTTAAAAATGCCTTCAGAGCCTCATTGTAACATTCTTATTGTGAATGCATGCTACCGTCACATCTCTTCTCAAAGATAAGTTGCCACCATTCCAGCAAGCTTGTTTCCGTTACATTTTACAGTTTCAACTTATTTCGTTATTGAATAGAAAACCAGTTTTACTGTATCTCTGTTATTTTGTGTTAAGCACTTGTTAGTAATCTGTATTCATTTCGTTCTGCTCATAAAATCTGGATCACCAACAATACCATCAACATGTGGTCCAACTCTCTGTCTGGTTTTATCAAGTATTTAGCATGGCGTGTCTGGCAAGATCTCATATAATAAACCAGACTGAGAATAGATTAGCTCAAGATGTTGAGCTCTCATGATGGCGTCTTCTTTAGAAAACACTCCTGATGTCATGACATCTTTGGATAACTGTGGGACCAAAGACTTAAGGAACCACTTGAGCAGGAATGCTGGTGGGATTGGCAACTTAATTAAACTCTTTTGGCGTCTCCATTCTCGGATGTGATCAGAGATATGGTCCGCTTTTGTCTATGATAAATTGGCCAACAATTCTGTGCCAACGTTGTATCTCATAGGTAATTGGAAATGGTTTAGGAAATCCATTGCCAATTTTCTGAAGGAAGAGTATCTTGAGCGGTCGATCTCAATGTACCATTTCACTGCACTCCCAATGAGAGGACGTTGAAACAATCACAACTATACGGAGTCGTATTTCAACGAGTTAGATGAGCACCAAAGATGGAAGGTGGTAACATGATCTCCTAGATCTTCATTAGGCTTGGGTTCGAACTTTGGTATGTCCGAAGGCAACTTCATCAGCATAGGGGGCCAACGCGGATCGTGACAAATAGGGTCATTCAACAACCTCGTCAAATCTGGAAAATGCAAGGTTTCCAAGAAAGGTAGTTTGGGTTGTTGGTGATAACCATGGAAAAAGGGACCTGGAGTTTGACTGGCACCAGGTTGCCAGGAAACGTTTAGCTTCTGGCTTGGGTTCTGGTAAAAACCATGGCCATGACCAATGTACAGGTTCTGTGTGTGAGGAGACATCATCGACTGATTCCCAAAATAGGACGTAGACGGTTGGGCGTGAATTACATTCGGAGGACTTTGGGAAGAGTTGCCCCATGCCGATCCCATGGGGATGGGCATAGTACCATGTCTGGGGTTCCATTGGTTGTGAAAAGAATTTCCCTAGATCGACATTCCTGACGACTGAACTGATCCCTGCCAAGAATTCCAAGGCCCTGATGTGGAAGAAGTTCCTGGGTTTTCCCCCTTTGCAGGAATAGTACCCTGCATAGGAATAGGTTGTGCGTAACTGGGATTTCCCCCAGTCGGGAAAGAAACTGACAAAAAAGCGTTGTTACCAAACACACCAAACAAAGAAAATGGTGTCGAACCTACTGGCATATTATGCGAAGGTGGTCCTTGACTCCCTGCTCCAAATAAACTATGGTGTGGCCTGGTGGATTGTTGGTGGGTGCCACCGAGAGAAGGGGACGAAGGAGGTATATGACCTCCCCCATAAGGGAAAGCATTAAAAGGAGCTGAAGTGCCCCCCATGTGGCCTTGCAGAGGAGAATTAGAGCTCCCTGCCCCCAGACCTAAAGTCTGTGAAGTGGAGTAGGAAAGTACATGACTTGTACCTGAGCTAGGCATCTCGTATGAGAACGGAGGGCCTGTTGCACTTGGTGTGAAAAGGGCTATGTTCGCCACCATAGACAGGATTAGACCACTGTGCGAGGTAGAGACGGTCAATACCATGGTGGCTCGGACTGTTATTTACCTCCATGTGTAAACCTGACGAGAATAGAATACTCCGGAAGGCAAGAAGAAACCCTAATGAGTTGGCTAATAACCCTAAAAGACATGTCATCTCAAGAGGATAATTTATATTAGGTTAGTAGTCTCCAAGAGAAGAATTCGGCTAGAAGAATTAATATATCCTGAGCATACAGATACCCATAATGAGAAGTCGACCCAGGCAGTTAGCCAAAATTAGTATAAATACAGGAGGCTAGTTCTCATTCTGGCAAGCAGTCTCAAAATTGCAGAGCAACAACTTGTGCGCACTGCGGTGCCCAGTCTTGTGCACAGGTTTTAGGAGAGTTTCCATTGCAGCTACTGTAGATAGCATATCACATTTGGCTTGGACTATCTCTTGGTTAGGGTTTGGACTATCTGATCAACTCTTGTTGATGCGCTATCCTTGGGGAAAGGTGGGCTACCCTTTGTTTGGATATCTAGCCTAGGGTTTTCTTATGGAATGATTCTCTATCAAGGTTAAGGTGCTCGGAGGGTGGATTCGACCTATGGTTGGGTGACAATAGTATTTTCAATGGTAAAATGAGCACATCCTTATTTATCTCCAAACCCAATGTTTTTAGCCTGATATCTCTCATGAAGAACGTCATCGTATTCCTCAGGTATTTCTTGTGTGATCGTTAACCTCGAATCTTAACTTGTGGTATGTCAACTTAATCAAATCTACGCCATTCACAATCCTATCCTATTTCGTCTCCATCTACAAGTTCGTCATCTTGAACGAATGTTCGATTTTATCGAATATAGACATGTACCAAGAGAGCTCAATACAACTTCAGATTCATTAGCCAATTACATCATGGATCACTATCTCACACATAGATGAGGACTCATAAAGGAAATAAATCATACATCACATACAAGACATTAATATTTGCAAACATCATTTGGCACCATAAAAACTCAGATCTGTATATATATACGGCGTGATAGAAAATCTATGTTTACATAAAAAAGGTACATGAAAGAGAAAAATGTTGGGCCCTCATGCCCATAACATCGTCATACAGACTATACAAAAAGAACATCAAGAAAGTCCTAATCATTGCCCATCATGTTGTGCTCTGAGTAGCACACTACCGCATGGGATACTCGTCTGAGTAAGGAGTTAAGACTCTCAGGGACTCCCATTGTGTGTCTCTGTAGATGTAGAGGCACATCCTACCTCCTAAGAGGAGGGACACCCATCATAAGTCCTTAGAGGTTTATTTCAACCTCCCGGAGAACCCCTGTCACTGCCTCATGCTCCACTACTATTTGAGCATCTCCACGACGCCCCAGTGACGATATCTCTTCTGGACGTGATGCTCCCCCGTTTGCACAATGAAATGATACATCTGTTAAAACTCTTCTAAGTACATAAAAAAATACATAAACTTTAAAATCAAAAAACATTTGACAAGATTGTTCTGGTTTCTTACCTGACGCATCCCAATCCACTCCATCTTGAAGGACTAGGTCCATACTACCCCGAAAATCCACTCCGACGTATGGGAAATCCTCTATAACGATCAGCTGACGTCTCAGCCAAGAAAAAAAGTTGCCTGTAAATCTGAAATCTGACTCTGTTCCCAGTCTCGGAGACAGACTTGTCCAATGCTCCATATGTGGTTCACCCGTTGGTCGCACTGCTAATGCAATCTGAGGTTGCATCTAAGGAATACACTCTAAAAATAATGAAACTAGAAATGAACCATATCCAAACTTCTTTTGTTGCCCCATCCAACATCTCGAAATTTGTTCCTTTACATTCCAAAGGAATGCTGCACTCTAGTTGAATAGAGTTGGCTCTAAACACTGCAAACCATAAGCCACTTGTGATCTCGAAACCAAGTGTGAGATAATACTCCCTGCTAAACTCATAATGGAAAATAGAATAGATCGAAGAGGCAGATCTATGACGTCTCGTATCGCGATCCTACCTCCCACCAATCTTGATCCTGGGACATAATGATTTTCCAAGTACTCTTCTACATTGACGAGAAGTTCCCTCTGTCTATATAAAATAACAAGGGCCCCTCTCTTTGAGAGGTTGTTTAGGAAATACACATCCTCCAACTCAATGGTAAGCAGCTGTGGCCCAATTTGGAACCCCTGTTCCACATAATTCCACAACCCGATCATGTACTTGAGAAGGAGTACTTCCTTTTTCATCTTTTGCATCTTAAAGAACTTGAGGAGACCTCAGTTCCTCAATGCAACCCTTGATCAGGGACTTTGTAAAGAAACCACATCATTGAGCTCATGCTCTCTTTGTTTCCACTCGATCATGATTTTTGTCGAGTATAACCTGCAATTATCAAACATCAAAAGTTCATTAGCCATGCTACATTGACAAAATTTTGGGCAATTCAAAATAAAAAATCATTTTTTGCTTTGTTTATGATGCTAGCGCTCCCTTTAATCTCCCATCAGAGTGCCAACGATCCTACAAAGGGCTCACCAGGGTGTTATTATTTTTACATAATGCTCCCCCTAACCTTTTACAGGAGCGTCGAGGTTTTTGAGCATTTTTTTGGAAGAGCCCCCTTTAATCCTTCAACAGAGCACTAGCACACCCTTACTAGGCTTAGAGGAGAATTGTAAAATTGGGTAGTGATCCCCCTAGCCTTCTAGGGGAGCGCCCAACCTTTTTCGGTGCTTGAGACCTCCCAGGGCATCATTTTTAAAGCACAATAATTACCCAAAAATAAAATGTAAACCATGCAAATCGAAGGAAAGAAGAAGAGGACCAACCTGATCCAAACGATGACATAAATAGTTGACCATAGCTCTGGCACCGATGAATGCAATAATCTCCCTCCAAAGCTCAATTTCTCCACTACTAAAAGTCTTAGCACAAAATGAATTGGTAAAAGACATTTTTTACCCTATATTACTATTTAAAAGTTCATTTTTGCTAAAACCATAGTTTTTTGGGTTTTTGAAAATAATTTTGGAGGCATATTAATACCCCAGTGTGTAGTTTTATCATTATGTCTAGGTTTCAGAGAAATTTTGTTTGATTTTTATCTTGTCACATTAACAAGCATGATCTTCGTTTGTTCTCCCGCTCGAAAAAACACGAGAACACACTGAGTAAACTTTTATCTTTTTTTTAGACTTGCATGGATACACAAAAAATGAACCCCCTGAAGTCATCTTTAAGCTCTTTTCAGGCTCTCTAAACATGAAAATATTGTCGAGTGATCTTGCTTCCTTTCCCACTCGTTAAAAGGTTTGAAAGGGCATCTTCTGAGTGATAATTTATCTCTTTTTCGGCCTCGCGAGACTAACATTATGAAAAAGGACAACCTTGGAGTTGTATTTAAGTTCTTTTCAGACTCTTTAAACATGAAAAATCATTGAGTTTACCTTCTCTGGACTCGTTAAACAATCATACATTGAAGGAACCATACGAGATCGAACCCTTACTTCTTCCAGTTCGTTAAACAAAGGAAGAGAGACTTACTGAAGGTGAGTTATATTGAGCATGTGTTATCCTCCTCGAGCTCATTAAATCAAAAAGAGGTACGTGTCTATCTAGATGGGGGGGAGGGGATTTGAAGGAAGTGAGCCAAACAGTTTTTGAAAACACCACCAATCACTCTTACAATCGCCCTTGAACACGACACTCTGTTTTTGCATACATTTTAATCCGTTGAACCTTTGCATTGAACCAATCCTCTAAGTTTCTTTACTCCTTTGGGTCACCCGATGAAAGTCACAGTATCCACTACATCATCATGTTTTTGTCCATGTCATGTTTCTGTTGTTGTGCCTCAGTGTTCAAGGGAAGTATCTTCCTCAAGAGTCAACCATCACAAATATCCTGTTTCAATACATGTGCCAGTCTATGTTCATTTGATCTACCAACTTATATCTCTGTGTCAGTTTCATGTCATTGATGGGGGATACATCAAGGCCCTCCTTCGATGAGTCTATTCCTGTTGACTTCAACATATTATCCGAGAACTAGGCTTAGAAACCAATCAGTACCTTGGGACCTTCATGCCTCAATGGCAGGCCTCCTCGCTTCTGACAATAGGTTTACAGCATTGGCCTCTGATCGAATGATTCCACGAATGTTTGAATTCAACTCATATATTCACATTCGCTGAAATGTACTAGGTTACCTTGGGAATCATTGACATCAATGGTGATTTCCCTCGCACTTGTTAACAGTTTACCTCATTGACTGGTAATCAAGTGGTTTCTGCCATGTTCGACATCAGGACATCTATTCACATGGTTAGATTCCTACTGTATCGAGATTGTTAATGGGTAAATCGGTAGATGCGGACATGAACTAATCCCCCTAGATCCACCTAGATCTAGAACAAAACAAGACAGAACAATACACTTTCCCTAGATTATGATCATTGAATTTAATTACCAAAGGAGGAATAGATAACGTACCTTATGAATCACTTCCTGATGTCTTTGTTGATCCTTCTTTGCTCCAATGCTCCTGTGAGATCAGATCTGTAATAAAACAAATCAACCAACATGAAAGAAGCAATGGTGAAATTCAATGACAACCTAAACATGTGATCAAGGAGTCATGTAATAAAATATTAATCATTTTATGGGAAAGAGACATGCCACCGTATTATATTAATGAAAGGTAGAATATACAATCAAATCTCCTTGATGTCGCAAGTTCCATTTCAGTGGCCTTTTGTTCTGACACACACATACATCTATTCTAACTTTTGCATGAAGATTTCTCTCAAAATCTTGATAGATGAATAGATACCTAAAGCATCTCTTGAAATACGATTCTTCACACAGACTTCAATCTATTCTCTCTTCAGTCTCTATGCTTCTTTATGCTTGTACCTCTAACATTTTCCATGAGAAGCCTATTATTATATAGGAGAAGATGAAGTGGTTAAAGATATGAGGATGATTCCATCAAATTAGTGAAGTCAGTAGGATCGTAACCATATGGATGCCACCTCATATTTCCAGAAGATCCCACGTCTAGAATTTGCTAGAAATTCTTTCCTCTTTTAGTTTTAAATCACCACCGTGACCTGCCTATATAGTAGCCTACAAAGATCCTGCAGGCTGGCTATAGTGCAGCATGCAGAAATCAGGGATTTCTGCATTGTGTAAAAGGAGCATCCTGCGGCGGCCTTTCAAAATTTCATCTTGCAAGAGTGGAAAGAGGTTGCTTTTCTTAGGAAAATCATTATATTGGGAACCTGAACACATGTTTATGTAATCATCATCAGGGTGACCAAAATAACGTGTAACAGAATGCCCCCCAAAGTATGAGGCTAGAACTCGAGACAGTCGAAATAATTTGTAAAATAAGTGTGTATGTGTCAAGAACTAGGGTGCACCAATCAGGAACCTACAAACAATCAAGCATCTGTATACTATTACACCATGTCCGAAGCAGGCATTTCCATGTTCAAATTGTAAATGATTGAAATCATAAATGTAGGTCATGGCCACCAACTATACAACGTGGATCCATGTCAACAAGATTCTGCATAGCCACTAGGAATACACTGTGGATCCATGCATCGAAAAATCAAGTACGAACATAGCCATGAGACAGACAAGGTGGATCTATGTGTAAAACAAAATCACAAATATTCCTTCACAACCTGGACCAAAAAAAGGTGAAGTCCAGGGTCTTCAATCCATCGTCCATTAGTACGATTCTAGTCACACGATTACAGATGTTGAAGTTGAACGCGAACATAAATCACTTGATTACCAGTCATTGATGAAAACTATTAACAAGTGCGAAGGAAATCACCAATGATGTCAATGACCCCTAAGGTACTCCAGTACAATCCAACAAGTGTGAATAAATGAGTTGAAGTCAAACACTTGACATAATCTCTTGATCAGTGATCAATGATGTGAATCCACCGTCGAAAGTGAAGAAACCTGCCATTGAGGCATGCAATCTCTAAGGTACTAAATAATTTCTAAGTTGTTTTATTGGATAATGAGCTGAAGTCAACAAGAAAAGACTCATCACAGGAGGGCCTTGATGTATCCCCCATCAATGACACAAAATAAGTAACAGATTTAGGGTATAGAAAAACACATATGTGACTCAGGACTGACATAGGGAAGGCTGACATGGTAAGAATGGACAATTTCATATGGCTGACTTGATAGAGGGTTTTGGTTGAACTTCTCTTGAACATATGAATAAAATGACAATGATCTTGGCAGTGTTGACTCAAAGATGACCCAAGATATGAACTTGCAGAGGGTTAGACAAGAGACAAATGGATTACCCAACCCAGATTCAAATGACGAAGAGGGGTGTCATGTTCAAGAGCGATGATTACTGCCATTAATACAAATATAGAGACACATTCCTTTTCCAAATTTCCCCCTACCATTTTTGGCGAGTACCTCTTTATTTTTACGCAAGCTTAAGGAGGATAACATATGCTTGCCAATTTAAGCTCATCCTTCGGAAGAGTCCCTTGGAGTATATTTAACGAAGCCTAAGAAGGAGTGGTTCGGTCCCATATGGGTCTGTTGATGTTTGTTTAACGAGTCCAAAGATAGAAAACTCGAGGGTTTTTCATGATTATAGAGTCTGGAAAAACACTTAAAAGAGAACTCTCTTAGTTCCTTTTTTGTAAATTAGTTCAACGAGACCGAAAAAGTGATAAACTACCACCCATCAAATGTTTTCTTCAAATACTTTTACGAGCCTAAAAAGAACAAGGTCGTTCGACAATCTTTTCATGTTTAGAGAGTCTAAAAAGATCTTAAAGAATTCTCCATAGGTTTCATTATTTTCGTGTTACCATGACGAGTACAAAAAGATGAAAAAAGTATACTTGGTTACATTCTCATTGGTTTTCGAGCCTGAGAATGAACAAAGACTGTGCTCGAGGTTTTTTTGAAAAAGCCTAAAAAGTTATTGTACATGTGACGAAAAATAGAATAAATCACAAAAACAGTCCATAATTTGCTGTCCAAGGTCCTAAATTTCTTCTTGCAAGGAGAAAAACACTTACATGACCTTTAGAGTTAATGGGTTTTTTGACTAAAATGTATTTATATAAAACAAAATATTAGAAAAAATGATAAAAAGAAATAAATAGAAGCAAAAAGTCTTTTTCACCATTTTATTTTCACTTGGTCAAAAACTTACCAAAACCCCTTGTTTTTTACCTCAACTTCGGCGACTGATTACGGAGGCCACGAGAGATCATTCAACAAACAGATTGTGTAAAAGAGGTAATCATCTCATCTTCTATCTTTTCAATGGATTAATTTTTGTTTTTGATGGTAAAAAATCAAGATTGTTTGATGATTTGGGACTGCTAGACATGCGCTGGGGCCGCCATGAGCGGCCTATAACGGGCCCCGCAGAAATCAACGATTTTCGTAGGTGCGTTAAGGCGCACTCATGGAAATTCCACACTGTACTTGAAGTTTGATTGCGGCGGATGGAAAACTAAAATGAAAAGTGAACGTTGACTCAACAAAAATCCCAAAAAATGTTGAAAAAGTGTGCTAAAGATATTCTCTGTTTCCCATGCAGGAGTTTCTTGCAAAGATGTTGGAATGGAGAGAGCATGAGAATGAAGAGGATGATATTATGGCTTTAAATGATCCAGGGACCGTGAATGCACTCCGACAATGTGGTCTATTAAAATTCTTCAAAGTTCAGGGCATGAGAGCCCAACAAAGATTATTAGAATATCTGGTTGATATGTGGGATTTAGAACAACAAGTGTTCCACGTGGGCATTCATGCCCTCTCTTTGGATATTGAGGATATTTATTTCCTGACGGGGTTGTCATGTCATGGGGCATGCGTGACTTTTATAGGTGGTCGAGGTGGGGGATTTCCCATGAGTGAGTACATTCGTCGGTATTGTGAACCTGATGCCGAAAGACATAAAGGAAAAGTAGCAATCCGAGGTGTGAGAGATTTGACCCTCAGAACCATCCTTTTTACTATTGCACAGATGGAAGGGAGTGCTTCTCCACACATGTCACTCCAAAGTTTCTTTCAATATGCTATTGAATGCTTGGAGCCTCGAGTATTCAATTGGTGTAACGGTGTACTACGCAACATGAAAACTCAACTCACGAAAAGTAAGAATGGGGACCTCAAACAATTCAGTTATGGGTCTATTTTAGTATCTTTCTTCCTAGAAAGAGTTCCACACCTACGCTTGCAGGTGGAATGAGGAATACCAGCCCTGAGAGACCCATGAATGAAAATATGATGTGATCTGATGACACAACATGTGGCGGGCTGGATTGTGAAGTATGATGATGCATTCTTCAATTGGTTGGGACTGCAAATCTTGATGATTGATGATTATGCTTATGCTGGTATAGACTTTCGAGGTGATCCAGATTTGGTTCTCCCAGAGGGATCTCAGTGGGGAGATCTAGGTAAGAAAGACATTTGTTTTTTACAATATTTTTATGAGTTTTAAAATATTTAATGTTTTTTTGTTTCCGATCAAAAGACTAATCAAAAATTTTCGATCATGTAGATGTAGGGTCACACCGACCCCCGATCTCTTCTCCTATTATGAGGCGAGGAGAGGCATGCGTAGTAGCTGGATGGGATGCCGAGGATTATGATGCGATAGAGCAGAACCTGGAAGGCTTGATGACAAACATCCCTGATATATCCATCGAGGAGATCCTGAGGCGTTATCAATGCCATACTGTAGGCATATCCAACTCACTTAGTCGGTTACTACGTAGGGTAGCGAGATCAGTAGTATGCTACCGCGAGAGGTATCCATGATGCCATTTTGTAGGGGCCATGGGCTCTATATTTTGATATTTTGATCTTCGGATGAAAACTCTTTTTGTAAACATTATATCATTATATATATATATATATATATATATATATATATATATATATATATATATATATATATATATATATATATATATATATATATATACATGAGGCTTTTACTGGTTTACTCTTCTTTTTGTACAATATGTGAAATGTGATTGGAATTACAAATTTATCAAATGTCTGTCTAATACATAATTAGCTAGAGCATCAGTTAATGTATTTAGACATCTAGGAATGTGTTGATATTCCATATAATTGAAATGACGTTCCAAGAGGCAGATTCGTAAATATACTCGTAATAAAGTAGGGCTTCAGATAGTATAGACATTGTTTAACTGTAGTACTACTAGCTGCGAATCAAGTCGTATAATGAAGCGACGAATCCCAAGTGAAATAACACTAGTCAATAATTCGATGACCGCACTATACTCTGCTATATTATTGGTCGCTCAACTAAGAAAAACACCTTGTAGACAAATAAGTTCGTTTGAGGGTGCATAAATTGCCCAAGCAGCAGAAGCTAAATTTCGGGTACTACGGCTAGCACCATCGGTGAAGCCAATGTAAGGTAGCGAAAACACCGACATCTGGAGACCAAACACAATGCAAGGTAAGTAGTCAGGGGTAAAATTCAAATAGCATAAACACACTAAAGTAACACACAAGAGTATGATGTAGTAAAAATACAAGTGCTTATGCAGAGATAGGATAAGCGTAGTACTTCTTTAAGTAAAGCCCATTTCTGGGTTCACTCAAAGAAATTCCATCGTAATCTACTAACTCATATGATCCTTTCTCCAACACTCTTTTAACAATATAAGGGCCTCACCACATAGTCTCAAATTTTTCGGCTCCTAGCAAATCACGATCTTGTTCATAGAGGAGAACTAGATCACCTTCAGAAAACACGCGTGGCTTGACATGTTTGTCGTATTGGGATTTTACGCGTTTCTTCTGGGTTTTAATAACTAGGGTGGCATCATGATGGGTTTCATCCAATTGTGTAAGATACAATAGACGTTCCTCCTCAACAAAGGTGTTTGGGAGAAGTTGGACGACTAGTTTTAATGATGGAATTTCACATTCAATCGGTAGAACAACTTCTAAACCATACACTAATTGGAAAGGTGTAAACCCTGTGGCTGACTTCACGGATGTCCGATAGGCCCACAATGCTGAGAACAACATCATGTGCCAACTCATTTTGTGAATTCTGATAATCCGTCGAAGCATGGTAATAAGTACTTTGTTTATTTCTTTGACTTGGTCGTTGGCCTGTGGATAGTAGGGGGTTGAGTTTTCATGTCGAAGACCCAAATTTTCCGTAAGCTCAGACATAATAAAGTTTCGAAAGTGGGTACCGTGATCGGTGACGATAGCCTGTGGGATTCCAAATCATGTAATAATGTGATTGAATATGAATAGGGCTGTAGTTTTACCTGTGTTGTCAAATGTAGGCATCGCCTCGGCTCATTTCGTGAAATAATCTACGGCTACAATAATGTACCCATGCCCCCCGACCAAGTGAGGGTTACATGTCATGAAATTGATTCCCCATTTAGTGAAGCGTCCAACAAAAACTACAAGATGTAAGGGAGCAGGGTGAGATCTTATTTTTTTATTGTATGTTTGGAAAGTGTGGCATTTTTGGATGGAAATAATACAATCTTTGAATAGAGAAGGCCAAAAATACCTAGCTCGTAAGATCTTTTGGGCAGTAGCATACCCATATATGTGACTGCCACATGCTCCATAATGACAATCATTCAAATTTTTCTCAGCTTCATCATACGTGAGACATCGTTGAAAAATTGAGTCAATGCCACGACGATAAAGAGTATCACCGAGGACGATATACTGACAGGCTTGGGAACGTATGTGACGACGGTCAATACTAGACAAATCGGGCCAAAAATTCTAAGCCTCGAGATATATAATGATATCTCCATACCAAAGGCCGTCAGAACTGATAGGAAAAAGGGATTCATTTGGTAATGAATCCTCTGCTACATTTTCCGTCTCAGAACAGGGAAGGTCACATATCAATTCAATAAACACCAAGGATTTCTTGGACTTAGCACATTCAAACTCTAAGTCAAACTCATGGAGTATCAAAATCCATTTGGAGTATTTCACCCTAGCAAATAACGTGTAAGAATGTGTTGCATGGTGTTGCAATCGGAAATCACTGTGGTCTTGCGTAAAAGGATATAGTGACGGAAACGTTGGACAACTTGAATAGCTGCCAAGGCCAATTTTTCAACATGTAAATACTTGGCTTCGGTAGTCGTGAGACTCTGACTCAAATAATAAATAACATGTTCATCGTGAGAATCGTCCTCTTGGACCAGAACCATGGTGATGGTCGAATCCGAAGCAGCGAGATAAAGGAAATAATCTCGATTATAATCGGGCGAGAAAAGTAGTGGGGTATGAGTTAAAGTCAATTTCAAAGCATCGAAGGCCTTGTTGGTAGTGGTGTCCCATACAAATTCATAGCCTTTATTTAATAGTCGAGTAAATCCAAGTGTTAACTTAATTTGGTTCGGGATAAAACGACGTAGAAAGTTTTCCTTCCCTTGCAAACTTTGTAGCTGGCAAAGTGAAGAAGGAGGAGGGAGATTGAGAATGGCCTCAACCTTCAAAGGATCTACCCGGATCCCTTGACGTGACACAATATATCCTAAGAGTCGGTCGTACTCCACACAAAAGACACATTTGTGTGGGTTTAAGCGTATACGATTGAACTGACAGCGAAGGAAAATGGCTCGGAGGTGGGTCGGATGATCACTACGATGCATGGAATGTGTTGGTAGGTCATCTAAATATGGTTGTACAATGTGCTTAATATCATGGAAAGCATAAGACATGGCACGTTGCAATGTGGCACCGACATTGTTTAAATCGAAGGGCAGTTTTCAGTAGGCAAAAGTTCCCCAAGGAAAAATAAAAGCGGTTTTGTGTTGGTCCATGGGTAAGATGTTGATCTGATTATATCCGGAGAAACCGTCCATCAAAGATAAGATTTTTCTTCTGGTGCAATCTTTGACAATTTGGTCAATGAAGGGGGTGGGAAAGTTGTCTTTAGGACAAGATTTGTTGATATCCCTATAATCAACAAAGACATAGATTGTACCTTGTTTCTTGTTAACCGAAACTAGATTGGATACCCAATCAGTTAAAGCCACGGGATAAATAAAGCCAACTTTAAGAAGTTTCTTGACTTCAAGCTTGATAGCAGCGGCTTTGCAGGGGTGGACCAGATGAAGTCTTTGCCGGATGGGTTTAACATGGGTATGTCTTAATTTAATGTACAACAATATTGGGGTCAATGCCGGGAATCTCTTCATAGCTCCACATGAAGATGTCACGAATTTCTTGGAAAAGTGACTTATATGTGACAACTTCATTGGTGGAACATGAAGCTCTGATATGGACATTTTCAACAACTCCAGGTTTGATAGATATGTCGAGGGGGATGGTGGGTGAATTTTTTCTCAAGTTACCTTCATATAACACATCGTGTGTGGAGTTGGGAACTAAAGTAATAATGACAACGGTCGACGGGGTCAAAATCCGTTGGTAACTCTCGAGTGTGTGTGGTTCCAGGAAGAGAATGGATTGAGGATGTCCATCATCCCAAGGAGTGTCTTCCATGGAGATAATCGACATGATCATCTCATCTGTGGGAAAAATCACATGAAAAGTATCAGGAGATGAATCACCGAGAGGGGGTAGAGGGGGATGCTGATGGAATGGATTGATAGGCAGATTCAATCAGACTTAAACGTATCTAGTCACCATAGCGGGAGTAATCACCAGGTTCAGGTATTAGCCATGGGTCAGAAGAGGAATGTGTTGGATCATGTTGTCATTGATGCCAATGGTTTGATTGATTGATGTCAAGTGATTGATTGATGTCAAAGGATTGATTGACTGATGATTTATGTACTATAATATGTATTGTTCTTGATGAGAATGCATAGATGAAGATGGATCAATGAGTTGTCATTGATACATGATGAAGATGGATCGATGTGGTTCCATTGGTATATGATGTATTGTTGGAAAAATGTATAGATGACTCATTATTGTCTTATCATGATTGATA
>ML789170.1:214597-244536 GCA_009831015.1 Picea engelmannii | reverse complement strand
TTCAATTGTTGCTGATAAACCCCAAGGATTGTAGTCCGTAATAAAAAGAAAATTGTACATACATCTTGTGTTCTTTGTGTTCATTGTGGTGATGAATTGTTGATGATATATTGTTGATATATGTTGCTGATATGTGCTCACATATAACTAGTTATAATTGACAACAATGGGTAATGAATAAATGTTGAATGCTAATTGATGAGTTTTTGTGCAAGAGGGAAGTTTTGGGAAAAAGAGCCCCACACTCATTCACCCCCCCATCTAAGTGTGGTAGGTGTGTCCAACAAAATGGGTTTCATGAACAAAGGTGGAAATCATGTTGATCGAGGCAACCAGAGGTGCTGGAATGTCGGGTGGTGGGATTGGGAATGTACCCATCAGAGTGGAATCTTTTAGTAGACCCATGTCGACATTCTCATATTCATGGGGTGTCTTTGCAACGAAAGGTATGTTTCTGGTATGTGTGTCAGAGTTTAAGAAGGCTAGTTGGTCTATGGTAACTACCTTTCCTTGATGTAGAAAATGCACTATCCGGAAAAGAGTAGACACTACTGAATGCATGGAATTGATCTAGCTATGGCCGAGTAGAAGGTTGTAATCAAGAGGTGTGTCAAAGACCTCAACTTCAACATTGACCATTTTTCCTTCTAACATAATAGGCAACGAAGGGAGGAAATTGTAGGGTTTAAATCCAAACCCATTAAAGGCCTTGAGAATGTTGTGTGATTCAGTTAAGGGAGGAGAGCTGATGGAGTTCCAGCGGGCAATAGACATGACACACGTCAATGCACCCTCATCAATAACTATTCTACAAATGTTATTGTTGGAGACAACAACTTGTATTTGAAATGTGAGTTGAGGGGGTAACCTTGGAATGTGATCTTCCAAGTCAAAGATTATTAAATTTGTATCCATACGGTCGATTCCACCGATAGATTTCAACAACGCCTTCCATTGTGTAGGAAAACTCTGAAGGAATTCAAGGGATGACATCGCAGACGTTGCTTGTGCTAGATCTTCCACTATATTTTAGTTCTGAGAAACACATGCATGAGGATTGAAAGAAGACTTTCGAACCATGCCCTTGGGAGGAGGGAAAAGGATTGTGTTGGGGTTCGGTCGTTCGAGATGAAGAGGACCGTTGGAAGGTGGATCTGAGGGATATTGTTGAACCAACAAAGGTGGTATATCATCAACTTTCTCCTTGGAGGAAGGGTAATCTTTGGCACGAGCAGTAAGTGTGATGTTATTCTTCTTTGAATCACCATTACACATAAGTACATAGGAGGTGGTGGAGGAAGAAGGTTGATCATGGATGACCAATAGAGCCTTTTTTTGAGAAGGTAAGGGTTGAGATAAGATGATAGGGGTAGGAGGTTTTGGGGTCCCTTGGAGGAACTTCGTGACCTCGGCACATCTCGGACAATCCTTCGTGTAGTGATCATCACCACAGATAAGGCAAGGATAGTGAGGTTTGAGTTTATCCTTATCTTCAAAAGGTTGTGTATTGGTCTTATCAGATTGTGGGTTGTTGTTCTTATCCTCCTTATTCCTACCCTTCCCTTTTTAAGATTTGTTCTTACTGGTAGGAGTCGATTGAACGATGTTCACTTCCTAATTTTTACCGGTGGGAGGGGCGGGCATCAGAGCAGTTTGAGCATTAGAAGCATGGGATTTGGGTGTGGTGTGAGAGGTCTGTGTAGACTGAGGTTGAGTATGGAAAGTACCTATCACACCATCAATGACATGAGAAGATGCTGGGGTCATTGAGGTGGTCATGGTAGAAGGACAAGGTGCATCAGGGAGAAGATCGTAAAGAGTACCCATTTGTGAATAAACAAGATCGAGATACTGGGCACGACTGATTGTCTGTTCATCTGTGACAACTACACCCATAGAAATGTCCTTAGATATGTCATTCATGAAGGATTTCATAAACCATTCTACCAATAACTGATCGGGAAGATCGAGTTTGATTAGACGACGTCTTCGTCTCCACTCATGAATGTGATCAGAGATATGAGTGGCTTTGCATTTCTTGAAAGAACTCAAAATATCGGTCCCCATTTCATAATGGATTGGTAACTGGTAGTGAGTGAGGAAAGCCATAGCTAGGGTATTGAAATCGGTGAAGAAGCCTCATGGTAATTCTATATACCACTTCGTGGATGAACCCGTGAGAGTTCATTGAAAAACACGTAATCAAATGGAGTCATCCATAAAAGAGTTGGATGAACACCAAAGGTGGAAAGTCATTTTGTGATTGTTCGGGTCCTCTCCCAATTTACCATCGAACTTAGGAATGTTTGATGGTAGTTTGGCCGGTATGACGGGCCACTTAGGAGAGTGATGGATAGGGTCATTTAAAATTATAGACAGATCAGGGAGGTCTAGGGTGGCCAAGAAGGGTAACTGTCTATTCACGTGGGGGTACTGGTGACTTTGGGGAGGAAGTCCCATAGGTATACCAGTAGGATCGTAAGTAGTTTTCATATAATGAAAATATCCGGGTACATTCGGTTGTTGGTGCGGAGGCATGTAACCCATAGGGTTGTATTGGTTAGGGTTGTTCCCTTGAACAGGGACATTGGGTCAAACGTTTGAACCCCAAATGGAATTGGATGGACCTGGATATGGTTGGCCTGTACTAGGGGGTATGAAAGATCTAGTTTGAGGTTGTTGCCCCCCAATCGATTGAGGATTGTTTTGGGTAAGATAGTTCCAATATTGGGCCAAGGCTGCAGATATGTTTTGTCCATAGGGTGGGGTAGGTGGGGATTTCCCTCCAATCGTGGGTGGCATCCCAATTGGGATTTTACCTCCAAAAGGGGATTGTGTTTGGCCTCCAGGGTGAAATTTTTCGCCAACAGGAATCTGGTAATTAGGTGTGAAATACTGAGTGGTGCCACTAGGGTTTTTTCTTCCGATGGGGGATGGATAAGACCCTTCGGAAGGGGGCTAAGGAAGTGTCGAAATAAAACCAAGAACAAGATTGTGCCCAGAGGGAGTGGAGACTCTAGGAGTTCCGGATGGGACTTGGGTAGGAATGGGAATAGAAGCATTCAACACATTATACCCAAGAGGAAGGGATGGGATCTGACTAGGTAAAAGTGGTGTACCAATAGGTGTTTGGTTGACCATCGTATTTCTGGTGGGAATAGTCGCAGTATTTGGGATCATCGTAGAATGAGCCTGTTGGAGAGGGGTGGTTAAATTGGGGCATGCTGACAGTGTTTCCGAAGGAGGAAAATAATAGCACGTTGTAGTATTAAAATGTTCCAAGGGTATCGTGAATGTGTAAGATGTTTCGAGAGGTTCAGAGGCGGCGGGTATATCAACTTCGGTTTCTGAGGTAGGAATGTTTCATCTAGAAGATGTTGTGTCGGTGGCTTCAAGAGGATCCTTGTCTAAGCGGGTGAAAATCTCAGGAGGTAATACAGATGTGTCAACAACAAGTTCTCCTGCTGAATTGAGGTGGAGAACATGTTTCTCGTATCTAGGAGGTAGGTGGAAAGATTCTATAGGGTCATAAATAAGCCGAAAACTGTTTAGGGAATCGGTCTTTTCTAGCTGTGAAGGTATGCTGTCCTAGATCTCACTCTGTTGAGGAGAAACATTCGGTGGGTTAGGAGGCAAGGGTTGTGAAACTTTCAATCTTCTGGAGGTAGTCCCTGCATCCTACGTGAATGGCATGGAGGGTCAATGTTGGCATAGATAAATATCTTATAAAATAAACTCTATGACCAACTATGGAAACAAACAACACTCGCTAGTAGAATATAGGAATCAAACCAAGCAAACAAGACCTCCTTATTTCGAAGTCACTAGTTGGTGATGAAATCCAATGTCGCGAAGTCGAGACAGGAAGGGGCTGGGCTAGGGTGGAAAATTTATGTTGACGACCTGCTTAATGGACTTACACCCTGGTGCAAGATCCCACACATAATCATGGGTATACCCTCCAAGGAGCCTGAGTGAGTCTATCCAACGTTGATTCCAGGTACCGTGAAGACTTTCCCCTTCACAGTCACCTCGTGTAAGACCCTAAGGAGATAGGCTACTAAAGTTACCACAAACAAGAATGATGCCTGGGGAAATAGTTGACAGTCCGATCCACACACAAGGGCAGGGTATCTAGCCCGAAATAAAATTGAGAGGCTTCCACTCATCATTGTGGGTATACCTTCAAATGACCCCCATAATAGATGTAATCTCTACACTGAGATCAACAAAGTAGGGTGAGTAACTCTGCCAATCTCAATGCGACCTCAGGTTTGACCCTTGTGTGAGAAGGGCTTCCGAGGACAAAATGTTGCAAATGGATTTGACCACTCCCTATCACAAGATACTATGGTGTGTTTTGTGCTTTGGAGAGTGTGTCTCACTGCCTATTCCAAAGCCCTATCCTAGCTAATGTTGGTGTAAAAGAGCCCTAGAAAAAATTACTAGTTGAATTTTTAGAATTTCACAATATTATTAAAGGTTGTTGTTACTCAAGAGGGAGACTGGAATGAAACCAATGTTATGTGAGACTTTGACCTAATAACGTGTAAATATAAATGAATGATGCAAATTTTTTTTTAATGAATTCTATCTACAGTAGGGAGAAAGAAATTTTCCGGAGCAATGCAAACTACGATGTACAATTCTCTTATTTTAAATGCAGTGCCCAACAATCATAAATGATATAATTTCACTATTTGTTCTTTTTCAAATTTTTGGAATGCCAATATTTTCTATATAAATGATCGCCTAAAGACTTAAAAGACTTTAATTTTTTCCTTTTGAAAAAACCAAACAAGGACGGAACTAAGAAAGGATAAGCAATCAATGAAAATAAAAAACTCAACAAGCACCCAAATCAATCTTTCAATGAAGATAAAAACACAAATGACAAGAAAATGTTTCTTCAAATGTAAACAAGAAAATGGTGTTTCGATTGTTAAGCAATCCAGAAGGTGTAACCAACCTATAAGTCCAACTTCAAATGAAGAATTTTAATCGATCAAACACTCAAATGCAAGTCTGGAGATTATATCCTTGTCAATAAAAAATAAAAAACAAGAATAAAAAAATATCAGAGAGAGGTGTTCGATCTCTAAAATAAATCAAGACCAAGTTGAAACAATCAAAAGCACCCAAGAACTTGTATTAAAATCCCTTTCCTAGCTGACTGAAGAAAAAAATGGGCAATCAAGACCCAATCCAAAAAAAATTCAAACGTTGCCACAGGCAGACAGTATAACGCAGTGCGGAAATGAGTGATTTTCGCAGGCCAATAGTCATGCAGGTCACGGAAATCCCACACTGAAACAAACCACCAGGGTGAGGAAATGGAAGGTTTCCGCGGGCTACCAATAGGGTGCAGTGCGCATGTGTTTTATAAAATAGATTTTTTTTTTAAACGGACAATGGGTCTCATGAAATTTTTAAATCCAGTGAGTCTAATTGGATATCCCATAGACTCAGAGACTGAAACAAAATATAAAATATAGGCGATGAGAAAATGTCCAATGAAAAACCACAATCAAGTTGTATCTCCCCAGTGGAGTCACCAATTTTGTTAACGGGTAAATCAGTAGATGCGGACATGAACTAATCCCCCTAGATCCACCTGGATCTAGAACAAAACAAGATGGAACAATATGCTTTCCCTAGATTACGATCATTGAATTTAATTACCAAAGGAGGAATAGATGACGTACCTTATGAATCACTTCCTAATGTATTTGTTGATCCTGCTTTGCTCCAACACTCCTGTGAGATCAGATCTGTAATAACACAAATCAACCAACATGAAAGAAACAATGGTGAAATTCAATGACAACCTAAACATGTGATCAAGGAGTCATGTAATAAAATATCAATCATTTTATGGGAAAGAGACATGCCACCATATTATATTATTGAAAGGTAGAAGATACAACCGAATCGCCTTGATGTCGTAATTTCCCTTTCAATGGCCTTTCGTTCTGACACATACATACATCTATTCTGATGTTTGCATGAATATTTCTCTCAAAAGCTTGATAGATGAATATAGACCTGAAGCATCGCTTGAAATAGGATTCTTCACACAGACTTCAATCTATTCTCTCTTCAATCTCTATGCTTCTTTATTCTTGTACCTCTAACCTTTTCCATGAGAAGCCTATCATTATATAGGAGAAGTTGAAGTGGTTAAAGAGATGAGGATGATCCCATCAAATTAGAGAAGTCAGTAGGATCGTAACCATATGGATGCCACCTCATATTTCCAGAAGATCCCACTTCTAGAAGCTGCTAGAACTTCTTTCCTCTTTTATTTTTAAAGCGCTGCCGTGACCTGCCTATATAGCAGCCTACATAAATATCATAGGTTGGCTATAGTGCAGCATGCAGAAATCAGGGATTTCCGCACTTTGTAAAAGGAGCAACCTGCGACGGCCTTTCAAAATTTCATCTTGCAAGAGTGGAAAGAGGTTTCTTTTCTCAGGCAAAAGATTATATTGGGAACTTGAACACATGTTTATGTAATCATCATCAAGGTGACCAAAATAATGTGTAATGGGGATCAGTAAGAAGACCCTGGATTGAGTAACCACTCTGATATGTACTTCACCTAGGTTGTGATGGAATTTCTCTTGAATATTGACACATATATTGTCACATAGATTCACTTTGTATTGGTATGTGGTTATTTCTTGTCGTCTCGTAGATCCACTATGTATTTTTTGTGGCTATGATCAGTTCATGTCATGGAAGTATAGATCCACATTGTATCCTATACTCTTTGTTAATATAATTATGGATCTGCAGTGTATCTTATGGTGTCAATACCTTGGAATTATTTATAACACAAGCAAAGTTATGCCTTCCTTGGGTTTGAAACACATCAGAACATTTGTCTGATGGTTGTATGCAGCTTCTATCAGGTTCTCCACATCTATACCCTTGCTCAAAAAAGTCTACAAAGTACTTCAGTCATCAGTTTTCATCTTCTAACTTAGCACTTTGGGGGGCAATCTGTTACACATCAAAATTACTCATTTCAATGATGACCTGTTTTCATCATTACAAGTGTCGCAAGTGTCGCATTTTGACCATAAGTGTCACAAGTGTCGCAGACATCATACAATCATCTTTCCTATGTCATGTCTTGAACGACATCACAAGGAACACTTGAAGATGCACTCAGAGACTGGTTAAAAGAAGGACATGTCATTTGATGAAGAGTACAAAGCTTTTACCATGGAAAAAACCACTTAAAATTCATTTTTGAAGGGCATCTCTCCTCTACCCATTGTCAGGGAGCACTAGCACTTCTTGACCTCCTTTTGGGGAGTATTGTAACACTCTGTGCACCATTTTGAGGGAGTGCTGGCCTGTTTGAGGGAATCTTTGACTATTGACGAAAATCAGGGAGAAATCCCCCTCATCTCTGGAGTTAGTTGGGTTCGAATCTAAGGTCAAGGCTGGATCTTAGGGAGGATCCACAACTCATGGATAAATATCCTCAACCTATCCCAAGAATCTCTAAAGTGGTTAGGCCTCTCCAAGCCTATATAAGTAGGCCTCCTCATGGTGAAAAGGGGGAACATTGAAGGCATCAAACTTATGATCTCAGAAGAGAGATAATCAATGAAGTATATACATTGTGTTCATGGATCATTTGAGAAAAGGATTGGACAAGGAGAGCTTGGTGAGGCTGCTGCATTTGCATCTATAGTTGTAAGCACTTTTCTTTCTTTGCAATTAATAAATATATGCTTGACCTGTTTCCTTCAAGTTTGTGTATGTTACATGAATTTTTCTTTAATGGATAGATCTAGTTTCAAACTGACCATAGTAGAATAGGAAGCATGTTTTGTCTTTGATTGGATTGCAGGACCTGTTAAAGAGCTTGTGGATCAGAGATTAACTTGGAACTGAATGATCCATGTGGATATCGGTGGCCACCCACCTTTTCCAAATGGCTCAAAACAGTTTTCTGGCCATTTTGGCAATTTACTATTTTTAGCAAGTTTTAACTTCTGGGGCCATTTTGAGGGTAGAAATGAAGGTTTTTCGAGATCAAGGTTCTCAATGATAGACAAAGGCATATTTATCCCCCAAAATGAATCTCCTCGAAAATACCTTTCCAACGAGCTATCACACGCCTAAAACAGAGATCGTATGCAAAAGTTACAACCCTGGGAAGTTGATGTACTCACTTACCCAAACGGGGCCCACATGACTTTTGGCGCTTCATCTCCTAGGGTTAGGTTTTTGGATGTCTAGGAATTTTGGAATTCCTGTTTATTGTAAAAGGGCCTTCAGAGCCTCATTGTAATCATCTTCTTGTGAATGTGAGTAGCCGTCACATCTCTTCTTAGAGATAAGTTGCCACCATTCTAGCGAGTCTTTCACTCTATATTTTTACAGTCTCTGTACATTTCTTTCATTAATAGAAATCATGTATTACTGTATATATGTGTTTATGGTTTCATATTTGATACATTTCTGTTACATTATTGAACATCTGCGATATCTCTGTGCATTTATTTATTATATCTCCGATCTCATTTCAAGCCGAAAATAATCCGGATCTGTGGTATCAGAGCAGGCTGTTCTTGATCGTTTTTTCAGTGCATGTCCCCGACTAGGTCCGAGTATAGCAAGTTGGGTCTTGAGCTTGTATCTCTTGAAGACAATCACTCTCGCAAACCCAAGAAACCCTCAATGGTGGAAGAAAATAAAATCAACGGAGCAGACGATCCTATCAATCTGTTGCTTGAGCAAGCTCTCACGCGACAGAGGGACGAAATGATGGAGAATTTTGCTCACATCCTTCAATGCCCGCCGATAGAATCAGGTGCATATTCATCAAGAGACCACTTTGGAGACACCTCATCTTTCAAGGTACAAGTTAATTTTGATATTCCTGTATTTGAAGGACAGATAGATGCAGAAGCCCTAGAAAAATGGTTAACTTTGCTAGAAGGTTATTTCTCTGTTCACAATTTTTTCGACAAAGAAAAGATCACCTTTACACTCCTTAAAGACCTCCCTCATGTAAAACATTGGTGGGAAACTTACTAGGAGCAAAGTTCCACAGAGGAGTCTGGAATATATGGGGTCGATCCCACTTGGGATTTTTTTGTGGATGCGGTAAAAGAACAGTATTACCTTGTTGGAAACTATGAGGACCAGTACATGAGATGGACCACACTGCGGCAAGAGAAGGGCCAATCATATTCGGAGTTCACCAATAGCTTCCATACATTGCGCACCAAGCTAGGTATCAAAGACTCTGAATGAAATTTGGTTCTGAAATACCGTGGGGCTCTACACAGATACATCCAAATTGAAATGGATTTTCTGGACATCTCTTCACTCGGCTTTGCCTATCGATATGTTGTTAAAATCGAGCAGAAATTTAAGCACCAAAACAAATGGGAGTTCGGGTCTGCAAATCTACAACAACCAAATCATGACAAAGACAACCCTAACAAACAGTCTCCCGAAAACCAGTCCAAGACATAGGAAAAGAAGGGTCACGGGAAGACAAAGAAGGAAACCGGAAAATGGTGCGATTTCCACAAAATCCCCTGGCACAACACCGATGAATGTCGCTCAAAATAGTCATTGGTCGCCGATATCAAAGACAAGGGGCCGAACCCTGATTCATAATCTGATTCTGAAAATACTGGTAAAAGACAGATCATCGATGCAGACCCCACTGCTATTGTCGTGACCGCAACAATTCAACCAAAAGAACCAACAGATCCAGAAGAGGGGGAGCGCCTTTTTCATTCACAGATGTGGGTGAAGGGGACCCCTTTGCATTTTATTGTTGATAGTGGAAGCTATAAGAACCTCATCTCAACAGAGGTCATCAAACAGTTGGGATTGTCGACAACACCACACCCACAACCATACAACATCGGGTGGCTTCGACAAGGAAGAGATCTTTGTGTCAACCAACAGTGTCGATTGTCATATGACATCCAACCCTTCAAGGATGAGGTATTATGTGATGTTTCCCCACTGGATGTCTGTGATGTTCTCTTGGGCCAACCATACATGTGGAGACGCCATGTTATTTATGAGTCTCGACCCCGTAGTGTCATTGTTACTTTGGGGGTCATCTCTATAGAATACCAGCGGTAGCTCTGACTACTGTTCCATCTAAAGAGTGTCGCAAGGTAGTATCTCATACTGCAAAATTCATCTTCTTCACAATCTGTTCAAAAGGAGAACAAAAGGACACTGCAACCACTACAGCCTTTCCCCAAGAACCTTCTATCCAACAGAAGCAGGTCGACAAGGCTGCAGCAAAGTGAAAAGATTCCTTCTGCACATCATCCTCTCATGTATCTCGACTTGTTGAGCAGCCTCAACCGCAACAAGTTCGTGACAGATTTCCACAAACTGAGCAGCACGACGTCTCCAGCAAGACAAGCAGCTCACCAAGATGCAGATTCAACAAATGATTTTCCCTCTCCCTCGGGAACTCAACGCAATGGAGACCATTGCTTCCTAAGGATGGAGGATTGATCCAGGTGGATATCAGTGGCCACCCACCTTTTCCAAATGGCTCAAAACAGTTTTCTGGCCATTTTGGCAATTTACTATTTTTAGCAGGTTTTAAGTTCCGGGGCCATTTTGAGGGTCCAAATGAAGGTTTTTAGAGATATAGGTTCTTGATGATATATGAAGGCATTATTGAGCCCCCAAAATGAATCTCCTCGAAAATACCTTTCCAACGAGCTATCACACGCCTAAAATGGAGATCGTATGCAAAAGTTACGACCCCGAGAAGTTGATGTACTCACTTACCCAAACGGGGCCCACATGACTTTTGGCGCTTCATCTCCTAGGGTTAGGTTTTTGGATGTCTAGGAATTTTTGCATTCCCTTTTATTGTAAAAGGGCCTTCAGAGCCTCATTGTAATCATCTTCTTGCGAATGCGAGTAGCTGTCACATCTCTTCTCAGAGATAAGCTGCCACCATTCTAGCGAGTCTTTCACTCTATATTTTTANAGTCTCTGTACATTTCTTTCATTAATAGAAATCGTGTATTACTGTATATCTGTGTTTATGGTTTCATCTATGATACATTTCTGTTACATTATTGAACATCTGCGATATCTCTGTGCATTTCTTTATTATATCTCCGATCTCATTTCGTGCCGAAAATAATCCGGATCACTAAACGAGGACAAACGTCGTAAAAAAGGTACATCTTCTTTCTCTTCTCTATAGATCAACTTAGCTAGGTTTAAAGGGATGCCAGTGAACAAAGTTAGCACCTTTTTGTCTTGTTCTTAAGAGTCTAAGGTTCAAGAGGAAATCCACTTGTCTACAGGGGAATTTTCCTATAACACAAATACATAATATGCACTACCAAGATTGGAAATAATAATATATATGCATTGATCTTCCTTTATATCTAATTTGCAATCTATACATAAAAGTGTAAGTGTTTTGAACTTAGATAAATAATCTTAAATGCAAGAAAAATTATTGGGACTTAAATTCATTAACTGATTTTCTAACTGGTAGGCTTGAATAATATTGTGTTTACCAAAGAAAGCTTAAAGCTTTTGCCAACCTTCATCGGTGGCATCAATTCTTTGAAGGTGAAACCTTAAATCATGAGAGATGGACATTTTGATTAGTCCATGTGCTTCATCATTATTATTAGTCCATTTGAATTTATTTTCATCATCAACATGTTCTTTTTCTTTTCCCAAGGTAATATGGTACAATCCTTTACTTCTTAGTACATCCTCCATATGGGATTCCCATGAGAAGTAGTTGGTACTGGTAAGCAAAAAAGAATTGGGAGAAGCCGTATTAAAATATGTAGAGAATATGTGTTTAAAGACAAAAAATGATGGTCTATATGGAAAGCTCTCATAAAAATAGGATGTTTAAAAAAAACGACACTGAAAACAGACTTCAGATGTGAAAGTTATTCCCTTTTGAAAAAAAACATAAACAGTAACCAAAGAGCCATGTGACAAGTAGAAGTCGGTCCACATGGTGATGCCCCTTCTTCACTAACTTTCTTATAACCTCACTTTTATAAATAAGTTTCTTATGAAGTGACCCACTTTTATAGAATAAGTGAGAATCACTTTTACAATGAAGTTACTTTGTAAATTAAAGTTGCATGCAAACAGTATCTAAAAACCAAATATTAAAGCTACTTTATAGTGATTTAGTTTTATAATTTAACTGAAATACACGTAACAATGAATGCATAATGTTTTTCAAAAGGTAACAAAAAAAGACTTGAAATAAATACCTCTTACTAAGTAAAGCAACTTTTGAACAAGTGAACTAGTGAAAAACACATTATAATTTTAAGTAGGATGAGGGGTGTTTTTGTTGTGGAAGACGACCTTGGAGTGAGTGCTAAAAAAAAGGTTGTTTTCATGAGTTTGTATAGAAAAAGTTTTATCTCCAGGGGAGGTAGGTGCGGGTGGGGGGGTGGGTTCTCATAGACCCCAGAGGAAATAAAGTATTAGAGTATTATTAGAATTTGGGAATATAAACTAATAATAGAGCAGGAGCCTACGCTCTATTACAGGGAGTAATACTAGTCACACATAAGAAAATCAATACCTTGAATATGGTCGGGGAATCCAAAGTGATTATCGGTATTATGATATCAGTTTCATTGCCAAAGGATATTATGCTAAAGAAAATTGTGGATTGCTAGAGCAAGATTTGCCTCACCCTATGAAATCTTGCAGAGAGGGCCTTATTCCATTTCCCTATGCAAACTTACCTTCCCTGTTACTAAAATCCAGAGACAAAAATACAAATTTTTCCACTTCTATGCATCTTGCACCCTATACAACAAGCGTATATGCAGGCTTCTCCACTACAGCCCGTGTACATCGAGATTTGTGCCAGAAAATCAAAATTAAATGTCAGGTTTCCATGTCACGACAGGAGATCTCTGATCCTTGGCCTTCCATATACTGGAAACGTTCTGACTCGACCTTTCAGTTGCATTTTGAAGGCTATAAAGAGGCCAATTCTGAGCTATGGAAAAGGGAGAGAATTCAATCTTGAGAGCAAAGTTACTCTGGAGAAATTATCTACTTCATATTGAGTCTGCATCCCTTTGTCCTTTAAGTCTAAACATAGTGTTAAGCCCCCAAGCTCTTCCCTTATTGATGGAGAACCTCATTGTCTCCCTTTTATGAGTTTGTCTTTGGTGGAGGATTGAAGTGGTGGAGGCCCCAACTGGAAGGAACTTAGTTTCTCGGTTATGAACTGTGCCGACACAGAAGTTTGTAATATTTTCACTTTTGTTGATCATTTATTAATAGAAATACTCTCTTCCCGTCCAATTGATGTCTTGAAAATATATGAATTATTATCCATGGGAGTATTTGTTATGTATATTTATGGGTTATGCTATCTAATGTGCTAACCTTTTATATTTCCACCATATGCTTGTTTTTGCTTGTTTGTTGAGAACTTGTTGCAGGTATATATAGCTTTGGGTCAAAGTGCTCAATGATGGACATCATCGAACATCTGGACGAGATAGGACTTTTTCTTATCTGCCTTGCACATTGGTTTATATAACATATTGTTGGGATAGAGTTGATTTCTTCAATCATTTCTGTCTCTTGTGGTTCACCCTAGCCATAGAGAGATTTTCCTCATAACAGAATTGATGACCATACTGGGCATGAATCTTCTTTCTTAGGGTTTGAAGTACTTTTCTCCTTAGATTGCTCTCATTTCTATTGTGGTTCTTGTTGCATCATTGCTTGACAACTCCTGTTCACTTTGGGTATGAGTTTTCAACCTTTCTCCCTTTCCTAGCCTTGTTTTAAAGCATATACATGCTTTTTGCCTTGACAGTCGTGTATATATCACTGCAAGTTGCGTATATATGCTTTGTTTGCCAAAACAGTCACGTACATCAATTTGCCTTGCATTTTTTCCTAGTCTGGTGGTTGCTGGGTGGGATTTGATGCTTGCTGAGACTTCTTGGGTCTCTATAGTGCCTGTTAAGTGCTTGTGGGATGACAAGAAACCCTCTTTTGGTTGAATTTCTGGGCAAAGTCTTTCTCTTCATCTTTTCATTTTTATTGTCCTTGTACATTGGGTTGGGTGTTTTGTTTCTTGGTATCCTGCTTGGTTATCTATTTTTTATACACAGTAGGGCTATATATCAAGTTACTTTTCAGTCCATTCATTTTCAGTTTTGATATATTGAAAATAAAAAAAATAGGTATTTTTCATTGCTTGGCATTTTTGTCTTTTGAGTTTTTATCATTAGCTTAGTACATATAGTGAAAGATTGCATTTTTACTTCTGAATTGCAGAGTTGAATTTGAAAATTGCATCGTTTTTAGAAGCATATCATTCATTGAAAGTTAAAGTTAGGAATTTGCATTATCTTCATATTTACTTATCTTGCAGAGTCATAACACCATGAGTTTCACTACCATACCTTTTTGAGTAATCACGGCCATTAAAATATACACTATAGTTTAAAATTTATTAGTCATGATTTTATTTTCTAGGGTGCACAAACTAGCCTAGGATTTAGTGCCTTGAAATAGGATTTTGTGAGTAAACATCTCCAAGGAAATTAAATCAACATATGTGTCCGAGTCAAGGAGTGGAGAAATCCATTGTATAATTGGTAAGATCAGGAGGCTCCACTCACACCAGAGTTAATCATGAGGTCGCATCAAGTTGGTTGAAGGGATATCCCCCCGATACCTTTCTAACGTCAGAGATATTTCTAGCGAGATATTTGTATTTGGGGATCTTGTTAGTGCCCTTACCTCCGTGAGAGGTAGTGCTTTCAAGGTTTCAGGATTTTCTACCCTGCCCATACGGTGGAACTGACTTATGACTTCTCGCTTGTGCATTGATTATACAGTGGTTTATTAGTTTCTTGACTTAGGTGTCTCATAGGTTACTTGCAGGGGTTATTCTGCAAGTACCCTAGGTCAGATAAGGGTCGGAAAACACACAACCTTTATGGAGGATTATCTCTCCGAGGGGATCTGACCGACTGGTTGTTAATCCCACGAGGGCCCTTATAACTGATTATGTTACCTCTAATCTTTAGCAGGGAGTCTCAGGCCCCTCTTGGGCGAGACATACCTTCTTTATGGAGGGAGGCCACTCAACCACTTTACCCCATTTGCATGCATATTGGCCATTTGACTTTTGGGGTTCTCTTTGATTACTAGTTAGCCTTAAGAGTTTATACTAAGTTATCTTTATCATGGATAGTGGATCTCCTTTGACTCCTTCGTTCACCGCTACCTACCCCATGATTCCTACTCATGTCATGGGGACAAGTCCTTCCATTTTTCATAATGGTACGCAAAATTATGGTACTCAGTTCGTGCCTTGGGTCTCTAGTCATCCTCCCATTGATATGCCTTCACCTTTGCAATCCTCTCCTTGGTCCACTTATATGAATCCTAGCATTGGATCCAGGGGCACCATGGCCCCAATTTCTACATCTTCATTTGATATGAGTCATTTCCCTCAACCAGCTTTCACGACGGGAGGTTGGAACCTCTCCTCTTATAGATCTAGTCCTAGATACGCTCCTCTAGAAGATAATACTCAGATGGGTGCTTAATCTACCTACTACACCCCATCCATGTATCCTTCGTCTGCCATGTTGGTTCCTTTGAACACTTTTCTCATGACGGGTACTCATGTATCCTAGGGTGTTTCTTACGGGGAGAACCAATTTTATGGTTCAGGCTACCCTCTTTATGGAACCCCTTCACAAGGAGGCAACACATATCCTCACTCGAATAGTCCTTATCATACTTCTGTCTCTTCCCAGACTTCTGTCATGATGCCCCTACACACATCTTCAAATCAGTTAAACGAAGGATACTACCTTTCTGGACAGGGACATGGGGTAAACCAATACCCTTCCTAGCCTGTAATGTTTCAAAGTCAATCTTTCCCTAGACCTTGACATCAAATTCCACAACCCACCACTAGTCCAGTCTCTGTAAGTCATACTTGAGATCCTTCACCAACCTCTACTAGTCATGTTGGATATGGGTCAACAACTTCTACAAGTTATGTTGACAACCCACACCTAGCCACTACTAGCCATGTTGGGGGCACCACTTTATTCACCACGAGTCTTATCAATGCCACATCTTCGAACTCTGTACATCATGTAGGAGATGATTCTCTCACATTTTCCTGTCTCATTGAAATCATGTCATCGACCGTTGAGAATGATGCTGGGGGCATTGTGAAACCTTGGCACCTCAGACGTAAACCTAAATTCCTTTGCAAGACTTGTGAAGGAAATCACCTTACTCGTTTGTGTCCAACTACGACTGAGATACCAGAAGAGTGGAGCTCACCTAAGGGCCCTTTGAGTTCTGAGGCATCTGTGGTTTCCCCATACTCTGTTTCATCTTTGATTGATGTTATAACCCTATAATTTATGAGATCAACTGGTGACTGAAATGTTATCTCCTTAAATGTTTTTGTTTGTCAAATGATTTTTCATTCTGCAAATAAAAAAAAAAAAAAAAGAAGAAAAGAAAAAGAAAAAAGAAAAAGAAAAAAGAAAAAGAAAAAAAGAAAGAAAGAAAATGAATAAAAGAGGGCATCAAATAAATTCAATAGAGCTCCATGCAATAACAATGAATTGGTCCATACCTTTCAAGCATGGCCAAGTTCTTTTAAATTGATGTTGATAGGAGTAGTGAATAAGCTTGGCTAAACTGTTTAATCTTAGCCAAGTGATTTAGGTTAGTTAGTGAATAAATCTGACTCAACTGCCTAATCTTGGTCAGATAACCCCAAGATAGAGTAATTCCTTAGTCCAACAGTTTAATCTGGACTAATTTTCATAGGTAATTAGGTTAGAACATATGATAGCTTGCTTTGTCTCAATAAAACCAGCATGATGATCAATGTTGAACCATGTCTTTGAGGTTTAAAGAGTTTGATGTCTAACCCCTTGGTGATAGAAACATGGAAAAGCTCAGGAAAAACCCACAATATGCACTTATCCTAAGTTTTTTCGGAGCGCATATGCCTTCGCATTCACAGTTAAGCACAACGCATAAATGAACAGCCCGAGAGCGGGCACCCAGATCTACAGTCGACAGTTTTTTTAGACCCCCCCGCCATTCTACCTTTAATGGTGGGGGGAGGGGGGGGGGTCTAGAATCAAAAATAACGAAGGCACATATACAAATGGCTCAGATGTACGTGCTCAGATCCACGGCTAATATTGGATTACAGACCCCCCCGACTATTCTGCCTTTAACGGTGGGGGGGGGGGGGGGGTCTGGAATGATGGTTAATTATCGCGCACAGATCTACGGTTGAAAAGAAAGCGCACAGATCAATGACTCTTGGTGTTTTTCAGACCCCCTTGACCGATATGTTTTTAACAGAGGGGGGGTGGGTCTAGAATGGATTGTTTCCTAGCGGGCCCCTTATCTCTATGTGGCAGGAATCTATTGGGTTAGACTCCCACTGCCTTCCAAGGTCTGACATACCTTGTCACCCCATGACGTCATTACCCACGTTTTTCCCCTAGAGGTCACCTCTCATTACTCTGTCAGTGCTTTCCCCTTGTTCACCCTTCACAAGTCCTCTCACCATGGTTACTCCCCAATCAACTCCCGCCACGTTGCCCAGTGGTATTCTTTAGTCATTGTCACCCGCCATCTAATGCTCTAAACGATCTGTTGGCCATTTATTATTGTCTTACCTATCCATTAACCTGCTGACCTGTATCTCGTGCCCAACGGGTATCCGTTTTCTCAAAAACCACCTTCACCCTTCATTCCTTCGTCATTTACCCTATCACTGCACCAGAGATTTTTCCCCTGTTTTCTCTCAGTTATAGTCAACTATCCAAAGATACCATCATCCCCACTAATGACTGTTTGATTTGTAGGTATTTCTACAAAGATGGCACCAAAATCAAAGAGAACATAAGCTGAGGAAAATCCTTTCCTCCCACCCCCTGTCAACCTCAACAGGATCCCCCTGACCGATAAAGACCATTTAATTGCAGACACCAGATGCGAGTTTGACTTTGCGGACTTGTAGTCATGGCTCAAAGAGGTTTTCCTTGACCAAAGTGATGAGATTGGTCTCTGGGAGTCAAATCTTCCCCTGTATATGTTCCCCCAGATTCACCACTTTCCCGAATTCACCCTCAAATGCCAGGCCCATTATAACCCTGAACAAAGAGCCATTATGTGTTCATCCAGAGAAATTCTTTTCCTCATCACACCATAAAACATTGACTAGATGATGTAGATACCCAGAGCCGAGTCCCCCTCACCTTTCAACCTTGAAATCATCACAGAGCTCTACCAGAAGCTATATTTCCCCCAAAGAGCTCAGATTTTTAAGATTTTCCTCCCACAATCCACTCAAATCCCCACTACAAACCTCCCTTATCCTTCCTCCCTATTCTCAGTAAAGGTGTTGAAGGAAAATATCCCTGCGGATAGGTAGATCTCCTCAAAGAGATAGACTCTTAACTCTAAGACAGAAAGTGCTTATCATGGTCACTGACTTCCTTTTAGATCTAGGTGGACTAGTGTGTGAGGAGGAAGGAGAAAAGAAGTACCATTTACCGGTGTTTGTCCCTGCACGCTCCGAGTCGAGCTCCAATCTTTCGCTCCTCAATAAGCCCTGTAGACAAACAAAGTACGACTACTTCCTACTCTATCAAGATTAGTCCGAAATAGGTCTCTCTACTAAAGAGACAAATTCATGTGATATTGAACACGAATTAGAAAGAAACAGGCCAAGCAAATTATATTAATGAGGGAAAAACATTGCTTACAACTGTAGATGGATTGCAACAGTTTCGTCAAGTCCTCCTTGTCTACCCCTTGCTCAAAATATCCATGATCTGAATGATGATAGCTTCACTGATTTCTCCCTATGAGATCATAGGTCTCTTGCTGCCAAATTATCTCTGTTCCATCACCACTTATAAGATCATAAGTTTGGTGTAATTCTCTCTTTTCAGTCCTCCTTTCACCATGAGAATGCTTGCTTATATAGCCTTGGAGAGGCTCAACAACTTGAGATATCTTTGGGGTGAGTTGAGGATTTTCCTCCTCTAGTTAAGGATCCGCCCTAAGATCATGGTTGGATTAGGGATTCGAATCCATATGCCTTCCAAGAATGAAAGGATCCTTCCCCCATTCATCTCAACAACTTAAATACTGCCCAAAATAGGCAACGCTCCCTCAAAAGGGCCATCAAAGCGCTGTAGCGCTCCCTAGTAGTGTTTAGGGGAGTGCCAACACTCCTAAAATCAATAGCGCTCCTCCAGAAGGGCCAAAAGAGATTTATAGCACTCCCATATAGTGTAAGGGGGAGTGCCAACACTCCCAGAAGAGGTATAGAGGAGCGCTCCCCTCCAAAAACTTAGTTTTTTGAGTGTTCTCAGATGGAAAAAGGTTCATGAGCCCAGTTAACCTTTCCTCCTCTTCCAAATGAATTTTGTGACATGTGCCAAGTGTCCTCCTGATGTCATTTACAGGCAAGACATAGGCATCATGGCAGTATGCTTCCCTGACACTTGCGACACTTGTGAGCAAAATGCGACACTTGCGACCTTTGTAATGACGACACTTGCGACACTATCAAAGTGAGTATTTTTTATGTGTAACAAAAGGGAAACTAGGTTATCACATCACTATGTGCCTTGCTTGGATATTTTTTGGATCAATGGGTGGACGAACCCATCTTGGGATTTCTGTTCATTTTTTCCACTGATGAGAGACCCACTACTCAGTTCGACTACAGTACGTTCTTGGCGGACAACATTCATGAACAATTCATCAACTTCGCCATAGAAGGCATGTTTCGGTATTCTTCAATACTGGCTTACCTGTTCGTGTTCTTTCAAGCAGACAAATTTTCCTTTTCAATGCAAAAGATGGATAAAGATGGGAGACCACAGGTAGTGACAGCGTGGACTTCGCTGCTTAGAAATAAATCTATAGAATTCAGTTTCAAGCAATTCATCAAGCAGTTCTACCATCCAGTGGTGAGTATGCTTAGCGGTAGACCCGAACCTAGAATTAACGAGGAAATTCAAAGGATTTTACTACTCTCGGACCTTACAAATACTGGTGATTGGTACCTGTACCAAAACCACACTGAGATCAGAGTTTATGGGTGCGATTTGGCCCCATATAAATTGCCCAGGTATTTACCCGTGAGGATTTTTGCCTAGGAATACATAAGGCAGATGATCAATTCAGACGACATACATTTTGTGTCTCTGAAAAAGAAGCAACAACTCATAATCAAAGGGAATATTGGGTCTTTCATCTGCAATAACCGAGGCGTTGGGGAGGAAGTAGACAAACTACTAAAAGAAATGAATTTTTTGTTAGTTTTGCATGCAACTATGATCCGTGTGGGATAATTTCCGAGATGACGGTAAAAAATAAGAATATCTCGTACGTTCACACATCTAGGCCCGAGGTAGAGAAGTTCGCCAACCAGACAGAATGGGAGCCTGACACTCTGGTTGAGACAGAATAGCAGGACCCGCCGGTCACTATTTCACAGATGACTACGCCACAGGCTCCCAAGGAGAAAAGGCCTAGGTAAGATGTTTCACCTTCTGTCCCTGAATTATCATCTGAAGAATTTCAACTACATACCAAGAGGCCAAAAACCAGTCTGACACCCGACATGACTAGTGAAAAGGGAATACAATCCACTACCATATTGGAGGTTGATCGGTCACTCCTTGGTACAAGCAGCAAACAAATCACGACTACAATGTTTCCTAGAAAGCCTACAGATACTCTTCCAGCCAGCCAGCCAAGCAAAATAGGACCCAAATTGAGTATTTTTGAGAAGTATGATCTGATCAAGAAGAAAAATTAGACGTTGACCAGCAACACGTATGCTCAGTTCTGGAAGCAAACATCCACTGCACAACATCGACTGTTGTCTGCATTTGACACTGAGAAGGGTAGAATGCACATGGCATTTCTGCAAGCACAGGTGCCAGAACCAAAAGTAATCACCAATTACAAAAGGGCAATGTTTGAATTTCAGACTAAAGATGCGCATCCAGCTGATCAGATGGATCTGCACAGGCAAACTGGAGAAATGGTTTTTTCCACATTGGCACATGCTTCCACTACTGCCTCCAAGTTACAAGTATCTTTGAATAATGTCTAGACGCAGTTGAAGTTAGAAAAAATATCATCCTTTTCCAAGGATAACGGGATTAAGACATTGGAGGAACTGGTCCTCGAGATCGGATATGATCCCTCGAACGTGAAAGCATTCAAGGAGATGCTCAAAAAGAAAAATGGCTATATAGCATATTTGAGGAAACAATTGAAATTGCCTCCAATAGAAGATTCACAGGAAAAGGAAATAATGGAGACAGAAGGGGAGAAGGATGAGATGCTCAAGCTCATCATGGAGCAGAATGCACAGTTGAAAGAAATGGAAGCGGAATTGGAAAAGCTAGTAAAAGAGAAGGAGCAGTCAAAGCCCATGGAGGTCATTCCACTGAGCGCAGTTCCACTCACAGGAGTGAGCACAACGTTTGTTGCAGAAATTCCTCCGGTAACTCCACTGTCAGATTCGGAAAAGACAATTGAACTAGCTAAATCCATGAAAGAAATGAATTTACAAGAGATAGAGATTATCAGATTAAAATTGGAGATTGAAAACCTTTAGGAACTCAAGTCTTCTTACCAAACCAACTTCTCCAAGGAAAAACAAACCTCAGACCAACTCAAACAGGAATTACAACAACTTCAGAAGCAAACAATGGCAGGCAAGACACTGGATGAGGTCAAAGAAAGTGTCTGGACGGACATCACCAAGTCCGTGAATGAAATATGGCCGATGATACAAATCATGTTCGAACAAAACAAGTTGGTGCAAAGAAGTCAGCAAGCCATCGAGAATATAAGAGCAGAACTGGGAGAGATTCCCATAGAAGCTACTGAGATCATCAAATTTCTAAATTCCAAAACCAGAGAGGAGCTAGAAGAGTTGAAAATTGAAGATAGGACGGAGACCATCCTTGAGGTCAAGAGGGTCCTGACCAAGAGAGGAATGATGCTACAGCTGGAGGAAAAGGTCCAGACCATGGATGCAGGAGTACAAAGATTCTTCAACAAGATCAAAGCTCTGCAGAAGAAAGGCCTTCCTGGTATGAGAGTTATAAATGATAAATTGATGACACTCCCCGATTATAAAAAGAGATTAGCCACTGTGGCTAAGGATAACTCAAAATTATCAAGAATACAAGGTAGTATCACTGGTAAGGCATTCTTGGATGCTTTACAGTTGGACATCAACATACAACATGAGATCCAATACATCTTCATTACCAAGCCATTTTTTGCCAAGAACACGGAGATGGATGAAGTATATCGTAGATTTCTCAAAGTCAGCATTCCCAGTCACCTTCGATGGGAAGAGCTTTGCAATCTGATCGAGTAGTTGATGAGCTGTCCAAGCCTAGTCAACTATCCATTCATAAGAGGTCGTGCAGAGGCCTCACCAACGGTTCACCCAGAAAACAACATGAAGTTTCGACACATCATCAAACAATTTTCTAGATTTTTGTATCTTGTTAAGTTAGTTAGCTAAATTTAGATTAGCCACGTCATGATCTTTAATGACATGATCGTTTGTAATTTTTGGTTATAAATACTTCACACTTTGAAGTATTGAGGGTTGATCTTTATGCCCTGCAAGCTGCAAGACTGTAATCTTTTTCAAGATATCTTCCATTAATACAAAGAGATGTTTTCAAAGGATTCTCGTGTGTTATTCATTGGTGATGTTTTATTTTCTATGTTGAATGTTTTCTTTCTTAGTTGTCATATTATTTTCTAATCTAAATCTTTAAAAGTAACGCATGTTGCAGGATTTATCTTTGTATACCCTGTTTTAGAATTTGAAAGATCTTAATGTTTATCTTCTGATATTACAGTAAATAAATTCTTAACTTCTTCTTTACTTTAGTTGATATTCTCATCTTTTCTGCTTTTCATCATTTTACCGCTAAAAGAATCCAACGAATGCATTATCCTTCCTTGTGAAAAGAATATTTTGTTTTTTGGTTTAGATTTTTATCTCTATAACACAGACCCCGTAACCTAATAGACGCGTAAATCCCTTTCAACCAACTCAACAAAAACAACAAACTTTTTAAATATTGTTTATTTAACTAGCCTAATATCTTAATTTCAAAACACATCTAAATCATACAGAGAGATCCCTCTCTGAAGCTAGTAGGGCTAGATTCCAGTTTCGAAGTGGTTGGATAAAGTTACCTCTCGTAGATTTCTTCTTTCCTAACAACCTCTAGGAATTTACAAAGCATTAACATAGTGGTGACCATACTAGGGAAGAATTTTTCAACCCCACGTTTTCTTTCCCTTAGAAGAAAGCTTTGTTTCTAAACAAATCATAAATCTGAAAAAGCAATAATGTTTAGAGGTTGTTAAAGCTTGTAAATATTAATTTTCGAACTCATAAAACTAATATATATGTAGATGTATATATATATATATATATATATATATATAAATAAAAAAGAAATATGGCTCCCAAAAGAGCTTATACTCGATCTCACCCAGACCCAGAACCTGCAATAGCAACTGATAATCCAGAACAGTTACTCAGAAAAAAGACCATTATAGAAGGTTCAAGAAGTCATAGTCCCCTTCAGAGTTCCCCTTCTCTTCCAGAGGAACTTGTTACTATTCAAGATCTTAACTTTGACACCATGTTTGAACAAATCCTGTTTAGAACAAAATCTGACAGCTTTGTGACTGAAATCGTTTTAGATCCAAAAAACTTGCAACCCCGGACCCCTGAAATACTATCTCCCACTACGAGCCCTCAAACCGCTCACTTCGTGCCAGCAAGCCCCTCCTCCTCCTCCTCGTCATCTGTCACTACTACACCTATCATACAGGTTGTTGTCCCCCCCCCTCCACCTATCAATGCAGCCAGATATGCTCCCTTGGTGTTGGCCGCACCTCTTCATGCTATGCCCTAGGATTATCAAATGAGACTTCCATAGTTCGATGGAATAGGGCCCTTGAGCGCACAACAACACGTTGATAAAATGAATGACTATTTTGATCTGCAGGAAGTAGATGAGGTTGACGTTCAAATGAGATTATTTGCACAGAGTTTGACCGGTGACGTTAAGAAATGGTACAAGGGTTTATGTGTTGCCTTAGTGCTCGACCTTACAATGTTTCAAAGAAGTTTTCTAGACAGATGGGAGGTAAAGAAAAATCCTCTCCAAATCTTGTCAGAATACGAAAACATCAAAAGGAATCAAGGTGAGACCATTCAAGATTACTGCATTCGCTTCAATAATCTATACAACGCAATTCCAACCGATATTAAACCCCCACAAGGTTTAGCATTGATAAAATTCCCTGATGGTTTCGATGCTGACATGTCATATCAATTAAGGGAAATAAATTCCACCACCCTGGAAGACATACATAAAAGCGCAATAAGCGTGGAGGCTAACATGTGGGCTAAAAGGGCACGACATAGGACGAAGAGGAGAGTCATGATTAAAGAAGAACCTTCCACATCTTATTCTGATCCCAAATTGGATTCCTTAGCTAGAGCAATGGAAAGGATGATGGAGAGACTCACTGTATCTGAAAGAAACCCTCCTATAGAAAACCAACCAGCTCCTCAAATTCGGAATCCTAACTTCATAAGGAATCCTCCTTAAATCAGGTAGAGAGATCCCATAGATCAAAGAGAACAGAGGGGTCCTGATCAACAGATCAGACCACCCCTACAGGAAAATTATGCCAATGAAGGAGAAGAAGTAATTGAAGAACTGGAGGATACTCACATAAACCTCGTGGGCATTCACGATAATGAAGCTATTTTCCTCACCCAGGAAGAGCAAGAACTTTTTCTTATCTCTCAAACAAAGGTAAGTGAAGAAGCTGAAGATACCGAACAACAAGCATTTGAAAATGCTATTATGGAGGTACACTGATAGTACAATCTATGAAGTAAAAATACAGATGAAACTTCCCCAAAAAAGGTAACCAAAATGAAGAAGATAGTCGAAACCAAGAGAGCCCTTGAGCCTTCTACCGAGAAGAGCCCTGAGAAAGGTAATGCTGAAGTTCCAACAAAAAGAAACCTTACTATTCTAAAAATATCATCTTAGACTGAGGTTTCATCATCTAACCCACCAAATACTTCTGGCTAGAAGAATGTGGTGGACAAATCAGAATTGTTGAGCCACAGTAGATCACCTACACCTTTCAGCCTTGAAGGGGAATTAGCCAAAGTGAAAATTCCCATTCCCCTTTTCGAGTTGATGAGTAAAAACGCTTACCGATCATAGGTGATCAAAGCACTGAGCATTGAACCTGATATAGGCACGAAGGCCTTAACCGTTGGATCAATGAATCATTTCGATACTGTAAATCTTACTGATGATCAACCCAAACTCCTATTTGGCCCTGAAGTTGATGGTCAAACCGACAATGGCGTTGTTGCTCCTTTTTACATTAGCCTTAATATACACGACCTAATTTTTCATAATGCTATGTTTATTCGGGTGTTTCCCATAACCTGATGCCTAAAGAAGTGATGGAAAAGCTGGGACTCGAGGTCACCAAACCTTACAAGGACTTACACTCTTTTGACTCCAGCAAATTCAGATGTATCGGTTTGATCAAAGACTTATGTATCACTCTAGTTCAAATTCCAGCAAAAAGCATGGTTATGGATGTTATGGTCGCAGACATTCCCCCAAAATATGGTATGTTGATGTCCAGGTCTTGGGATGCAAATTTAAAAGGTACTTTGCATTTGGATATGCCGTATGCCACCATCTCGGTATTTGGGCAACAGAGAAGACTGTACAGAGAGACGCTGGTGAAATATATGGTCAGCAGCCAATAAAAGCCTCATAACTATCCCCTGTACTCTGCACATTCTGACCTAGATTCCTTTATCCTATATAATGATGGTGATACATGAGAAAAAATCACTCAGCTGGAAGAAGATACGTCTGGTTTGAACGAAGGCCAAGAAATCACCGAGGCAGACAGAAGGAAAAATGTGATAAGTGAAGAATTGCCAGCAGATTTCTGGAGCATGGACTTCGATGGAGCTGCAAGCAAAGAAGGATTTGGAGCAAGAGTTTGGTTTCACAATCACAGATCCAGGTATTCGGAAAACCATTCTTACAAATTAAATTTTTAATGCACTAACAATATTGCCGAGTATGAAGCTTTGATGCTCGGTCTGAAACTTCTAAAGAAAGTTGGTGCCAAACAAATCATGGTAAGAGGAGATTCTGAGTTAATTATCAAGCAAATCAAAGGTGAGTATGCAGCAAAACATCCCCATCTCATAGCTTACAGGAATGCTATTTTGGATGCCCTTAAATGTTTCACTGAAGTTGATTTACAGGTTATGCCCAGGGGATAGAATATTTTAGCAGATCGGTTAGCTACGTCAGCGGCCACATGAAAGATACCTTTTCGTTCCACTTTCCCATACATGGTGAAGGTGAAGTGCAAACCGACTATCCCAAACAACATTAGATATTGGCAGGTATTTGGTAATGATGATCAAATTGAAGATTTTCTACAATGTAAAAATGATTTCGAGTGTACAAACATAGACTTAGAAAATGAGGATGAAAATGTAAATAGATCTAATTTTGGAAATGTTAGTGTAAATAAGATAGATTCAGGAGAGTTGGGTGAAGATGAGATAGAATCTGATGTTTTTCATTTAAAAAGTAATGTTTTACCTAGGGGTTTAGTTCCTTTAGAAGACCTTTTTTATTTTAATGATGTAGCTAAAAAACCAAAAATTGAAGCCAGTGGTCAAGAAGTTGAAGATTGTAATATAGGGACATAAGAGAAACCCAGGATGGTAAAAATTTCCAAATCATTACCCCCTGAGAAGAAACTCAAATACATTGAACTTTTCAAGGAATATTCAGACGTATTTGCCTGGGGTTACGAGGACTTGAAATCTTATGACACGAGCATCATACAACATAGAATCCCAATAAAAGAAGATCAAAATCCTTTGAGGCAGAAACTTAGGAGAATCAATCTCAAGTTACTTCCCCTGATAGAAAAAGAAATCAAGAAGATGTATGATGGTAAAATCATAGTTTCGTTACGATTTTCCAAATGGGTTTCAAATCTGGTCCCAACTCAAAAGAAGTCTGGGGAAATCAGGCTTTGCATTGATTTCTGAAACTTGAACAAAGTTTCTCTAAAGGACAAATACCCATTGCCAAAAATGGACCACATATTACAAAAGGTAGTTGGGTCCAGCTGAATCTCCTTACTGGATGGGTTGTCAGGCTATAACCAGGTCCTCGTTCACCCAGATGACTAAGAGAAAACAACATTCACAACACCATGGGGTACTTTCATGTATGTGAAAATTCCTTTCGGGTTGATGAACTCCGTGGCCACTTTCCGGAGAGTGATGGACATCGCTTTTGTGGAAGAACTCAACAAATTTATTGTCATTTATTTGGACAACGTAACTGTGTTTTCCCAATCCGATGATGAACACTTACGACATCTCAGACGAGTGTTTGAGAAATGCAGGAAATTTTGGATTTCTTTGAATCCTAAGAAGAGCCTTTTCGGATTAGAGGAAGGTAAATTGCTAGGGCACGTAATCTCTAAGGACAAAATTAAGATAGACCCCAACAGAATTGAGGCCATTCAAAAATTAGAACACCCAAGAAATATCAAAGAGTTATAGTCTTTCATTGGAAAAATAAAATTTCTGAGAAGATTCATACCTAACCTGGTCAAGCTTCTTAGGAACATCAAAAACATGTTAAAAAAGGACACAAAAATAAAATGGGACACTGAGTCCAAGAAGTCTTTTGAACAAGTCAAATGTGCACTCACACAGGCTCCAGTCTTGATCAGTCCTGATTTCACCAAGGATTTTTACCTCTTTTCTTTCACTTCTGAACATACCATTGCAACAGTATTACTACAGAAAAACAACGAAGGCTATGAACACCCCATAGCCTTTTTCAGTAAAGCTTTAAGAGATGCTGCTTTGAATTATAAAATAATGGAGAAACAAGCTTTTTCCTTGGTGAAATCCATAAAATATTTTAGAGTATATATTCTCCATTCCCATACCATCGCATATGTTCCGAACATAGTAGTAAAAGACATTTTAACTCAGGACAATCCAGACGGTCGAAGATGAAAATGGATTTCTATCATTCTGGAGTATGACATAGAGATTAAGCCTACTAAACTGATTAAAGGTCAAGGTCTACCAAAGTTAATGGATTAATCCAATTTCCATGCTCTTGATATTAATTTCTTAGCTGCAGTAGATGAATAGGGAGAGCATGTGACTCCAAGCGTGAAAGAGGTATTTCTGAACTCTCCATGGTACGCAGACCTGATATTTGTTTTGCATAACTTACAAGCTCCCCCTGGTCTGACCAAACTAAAGTTAGGTTTTTGAAATTGAAAGCATTAAAATTTTTCATTCTAGAAGGCAATCTATATTGGAAGGATCTTGGAGGTATTTTGTTGAACTGTCTGTTAAAAGATGAAGCTGACAGAGTATTGCAGGATTTTCATGTAGGAGACTGTGGTGGTCATCTAAGCTGGAAGACCACAACTAATAAAATTCTCAGAGCTAGGTTTTATTGGCCTACGTTGTTCACTGATGTGCATCAGAAAGTGACTTTGTGTCATAAATGTTAGGTTTTCGAGGGCAAAAATAAGCTCCTTCCTTTTCCCCTAAAACCAATCTCGGTAGAAGCTCCTTTCCAGTAATGGGGATTAGACTTCATCGGAGAAATACATCATCCCTCTTCTAGCCAGCACATGTGGATTCTTACTACTACGGATTATTTCACAAAATGGATCAAAGCTGTACCAAGCAAGCAAGCTATTGATTCTGTCATTATTAAATTTCTTGAATATAATATCTTGTCTCGTTTTGGATGTCCTAGAAAGATTATAACTGACAATGCAGCTGCGTTTCGATCTAAGAAGCTCATAGATTTTTGCAACTAGTATCATATTGGTTTGGGACATTCCACAACTTATTATCCTCAGGGAAATGGGCTGGCAGAGTCATCAAATAAAACCTTGGTGAATATTATCAAGAAAATGTTGCAAGAAAACAAAAAGTCATGGCATAACAAGCTGGTTTTTGCACTATGGGCTGACAGACTGACCACCAAGAGATCAAGTGGTATGTCACCATATCAGCTGTTCTATGGCACTGAAGTAGTTTTTCCCACTTCCTTAGGAGTTCCTGTCATGAAATTGCTGCAAGAGATGCAAGCCGAGCCGAACGACTCCCAAAGAAGGATAAACCAGATGATCCAATTGCAGCAGTCCAGAGAAGAAGTATACAACAAAACTCAGGTTTTCCATGACAACATTAAAAAGATCTTTGACAAAAGAACTAAAGAGGATGACTTTGATCTAGGTGACTTGGTTCTAAGATGGGATGCCCGAAATGAAGATAAGGGGAAGCATGGAAAATTTGACAGTCTATGGAAAGGACCTTACATGATTCAAGCATTTATAGTAAATAATGCCTTCTTGCTCAACAACAGTGATGGGACAAATCTGCCAGGAGGACCTGTAAATGGCAGAATGTTGAAGCACTATTCACCTCCTCAGTAGGGACATGTAGTCGCACTTTTCCATTGTAAAAACCATTTTCATGTTGTTTACAAGTTTTGAGTGAAATACATCTCATCAGATGGTTGAAGCCCGCAGAGAAGGCCCTAAGCCTTTGAACATTGTCTTCCAATTTTCAAAAATAAAACCAATCAAGAAAACAAAGGCAACTGTGGAGAAAGTTTTAGAACATCAGGAATCATGATTATTGGCACTTCATAAGGAGAGTACCATCCCCAGGTGGAGCC
>ML789170.1:192737-209046 GCA_009831015.1 Picea engelmannii | reverse complement strand
AGGTGCACAAGACATAGTTCAGAGACAGAGAGCAAGCTGGGTGGCCTATCCCGAGCTTGTTGACTGGTCAGTAACCTTTTGGGGACCAAAAGGTCATTTTTGTGGGGAGGTGTGATCCGAAATTGGATCCAGAAGCCTGATAGGGCTTGAAAAATGCTCAAAAATGAAAGTGCTCGGAATGTGATGAAACCTATGCCATTGCGTCCGTCTCGTCTTCCTGATTCCGGTGGTATATTTACTTTGTCAAACGGGCTCCGTATGGAGAAGATATCACGTTCTGTCTGAAAGGTCAAACATGAAAAACAATTTGCTGACTGTGCAGTCCGTACAGTCTGTACGGATGCTGACGTGGCAGGTCCATACAGTGACACGTGGTAGGTCCATACAGTGACACACGGCATGCATATTTGATCATTTGGGTGTACAGTCGGACCAATCCCGAGGTGACACGTGTCACCACTGAAAGGGTGACACGTGGCAGGGTGACGTCAACAGCTGACGTGGCAAGCTGATAGAGTAGTACGGTAGACGACGTGGCAGACATGTGGATCAATCATCAGTTGACACATGGTGTGTTTTGGGTGGTGTTTAAGGTTCCACGTGGCACCGTATGATTGGTTATTGGTTATTGGTAAAATTGGCATGGTCGGGGGTCGAACCTGCGACCTCCCCGGTGGCAGTGGACTGGTGGGGCTAGGCTAACCGCCTTCCCCCGTAGTGGTTCTTTTTAAACTTATGGTGAAGTTTTTATTTAAAATTGAATTAAAGTTGGAGCCGTGGGGAAATGGGCCGGGGCTTAGCCCCAACCCTCGGCGCGATACACCACACAACCATATAATGGAACCGAGAGTTGAAATGGCACGGGGATATTGGGATTACCCTTGGTTTTGTGATACCAATGAAACTACCGCCATATGACTCGGGGCTACAACATACACATAGCGTGGGGGTTATAACAAACCAGCCCGTGGTTCCTATGAAAATGCCAAGCAACCAGGGCTGGGGCCAATAGGAAGGGGCCATCGCGTGAGCGCTCGGCCACATGGCTAACTCACATGACCATGTTGGAGGGTGCACGCCCAGGGCTCGGGGGCTACACCCGATTTTTGTATATTTTGGGTTTTTATACTAGAATTTGGTTTTTATTTATTAATAATATGCCTATTTTTGGTTTATTCCCTCCATTTTTGGGGGATATTGAGCATTTTTGGAGGCCAAATTCTTGGAGGAAGTTGGAGCTGAGCAACCAAATTCAAGGCTATATAAACCAGGCCTGTTTGAGGCCATGAGTAGTCAGTCAGAGTAGAGTTATGCTGGAGAAAAGCCAAGCCAAAGTCAGTTTGATGCAGAGAAGCTTTTGAGGAGGAGACGCTGTCGGACCATTTCTGGGAGCTCCAGACGTCCGTTTTGCGTGCCGTTTTCTTTGCAGGGTTCTTGAGATCTGGACGAACATGATAAAATCAGTATTGTATCCATTTGGCATTGTAGCAATGTAATTTTGAGCATTTGAACAGAAATAAAGAAGCCTCCCCCACAGAGAAAAGGCCCGGAGACGTAGGCAAAGTTGTGCCGAACTCCGTTATCAATCTGCGTGTTATGGTTTGTTGTCTATATTTTCATTTCAGATCTGCATATGTGTATTTGGCTGTTATAATTCCTCTTCTTTCCTCATTCTTTCACTAATTTTCTCAAATGGTTAATTAACTCATGCAAAATTAAAACTCAACCATAGTCATTTAAAAGATCCAACGGATCAGCTGCTCAGACATAAATCTACAGAATTCAGTTTCAAGAAGTTCATCGAGAAGTTATACCACCCAGTGGTGAGTATGCTTAGTGGCAGACCCAAACCTAGAATTAACGAGGAAATTCAGAGGGTTTTACATCTCTCAGACCTTACAAAGACTGGTGATTGGTACCTGTACCAAAACCACACTGAGATCAGAGTTTATGGGTGCAAGTTGGCCCCATATAAATTTCCCAGGTATTTACCCGTGAGGATTTTTTCCCTGGAATACATAAGGTAGATGATCAATGTAGACGACATACATTTTGTGTCTCTAAAAAATAAGCAACAACTCAGAATCAAAGGGCAGATTGGGTCTTTCGTCTGCAATAGCCGAGGTGCCGGGGAGGAAGCAGACAGACTACTAAAAGAAATGAAGTTTTTTGTTAGTTTTGCATGGCATGATGAGGGTAAAAAATAAGAATATCCCGTTTGTTCACACATCCAGGCCCGAGGTAGAGAATTTCACCAACCAGACAGAATGGGAGCCCGACACTCTGGTTGAGACAGAACAACAGGACCCACTGGTCACTATTTCATAGACAACTACGCCACAGGCTCCCAAGGAGAAAAGGCCTAGGCAAGATCTTTCACCTTCTGTCACTGAAGTATCATCTGAAGAATTTCAACTACATACCAAGAAGCCAAAAACCAGTCTGGCACCTGACACGGTTGGTGAAAAGGGAATACAATCCACTACCATATTGGAGGTTGATCGGTCGCTCCTTGGTACAAGTAGCAAACAAATCACGACTATATGTTGCCCAGAAAGCCTATAGATACTCCGCCAGCCAGCCAGGCGAGAAAAATAGGATCCAAATTGATTATTTTTGAGAAGTATGATCTGATCAAGAAGAAAAATCGGACGTTGACCAGTAGCACGTATGATCAGTTCTGGAAGCAAACATCCACTGCACAACACCGTTTGTTGTCTGCATTCAACACTGAGAAGGGTAGAATGCACATGGAATTTCTGCAAGCACAGGTGCCAGACCCGAAAGTAATCACCGATTATAAAAGGGCAATGTTTGAATTTCAGACTAAAGATGTGCATCTAGCTGATCAGATGGATCTGCACAGGCAAACTGGAGAAATGGTTTTCTCCACATTGGCACATGCTTCCACTGCTACCTCCAAGTTACAAGTATCTCTGAATAATGTCCAGATGCAGTTGAAGTTAGAAAAAATATCATCCTTTGCCAAGGATAATAGGATTAAGACATTAGAGGAACTGGTCCTCAAGATCAGATATGATCCCTCGAACGTGAAAGCAGTCGAGGAGATGCTCAAAAAGAAAAATTCCGATATAGCATCTTTGAGGAAACAATTGAAATTTCCTCCAACAGAAGATTCACAGGCAAAGGAAATAGCAGAGACAGAAGGGGAGAAGGATGAGATGCTCAAGCTCATCACGGAGAAGAATGCAAAGTTGAAAGAAATGGAAGAGGAATTGGAAAATATAGTAAAAGAGACAGAGCATTCAAATCCCATGGAGGTCATTCCATTGAGCGTAGCTCCACTCACAGGAGTGAGCACAACGTCTATTTCATAAATTCCTTCAGCAACTCCACTGATAGCCCTGGGAAAGACCGTTGAACTAGCTAAATCCATGGAAGAAATGAATTTACAAGAGACAGATATTAGCATATTAAAAAAGGAGATTGAGAACCTTCAAGAACTCAAGACTTCTTACCAAACTAGCTTCTCCAAGGAAAAACAAACCTCAGACCAGCTCAAACAGGAATTGCAACAACTTCAGAAGCAAACAGTGGCAGACAAGACACTGGCTGAGGTCAAAGAAAGTGTCTGGACGGACATCACCAAGTCCATGAATGAAATATGGCCGATGATACAAATCATGTTCAAACAAAATGAGATGGTGCAAAGAAGTCAACAGGCCATCGAGAAGCTAAGAGCGGAATTGGGAGAGATGCCCACAGAAGCTACTAAGATCATCAAATCTCTAAATTCCAAAACCAGAGAGGAGCTAGAAGAGTTGAAAATTGAAGATAGGACAGAGACCATCCTCGAGGTCAAGAGGGTCCTGACCAAGAGAGGACTGATGCTACAGCCGGAGGAAAAGGTCTAGACCATGGACGCAGGAGTACAAATATTCTTCAGCAAGATCGAAGCTCTACAAAAGAAAGGCCTTCCTGGTATGAGAGTTATAAATGATAAATTGATGACACTCCCCGATTATAAAAARAGATTAGCCACTGTGGCTAAGGATAGCTCAAAATTCTCAGGAATACAAGGCAATATCACTGGTAAGGCATTCTTGGATGCTTTACAGTTGGACATCAACATACAACATGAGATATGGTACATCTTCATCACCAAGCCAACTTTTTCCAAGTACACGGAGATGGATGAAGTATATCGTAGATTGCTCAAAGTCAACATTCCCAGTCACCTTCGATGGGAAGAGCTTTGTAATATGATTGAGTAGTCGATGATCTGTCCAAGCCCAGTCAACTATCTATTCAGAAGAGGTCGTGCAGAGGCCTCACCAACGATTCACCTAGAAAACAACATGAAGTTTCGACACATCATCAAACAATTTCCTAGATTTTTGTATCTTGTTAAGTTAGTTAGCTAAATTTAGATTAGCCGCGTCGTGATATTTAATGACATGATCATTTGTAATTTTTGGTTATAAATACTTCACACTTTGAAGTATTGAGGGTTGATCTTTACGCCCTGCCAGCTGCAAGACTATAATCTTTTTCAAGAGATATTCCATTAATAAAAAGAGACGTTTTCACAGGATTCTCGCGTGTTATTCATTGGTGATGTTTTCTTTTCTATGTTGAATGTTTTCTTGCTCACTTGTCATATTGTTTTCTAATCTAAATCTTTAAAAGTAACGCATGTTGTAGGATTTATCTTTGTATACCCTGTTTCATACTTTGAAAGATCTTAATGTTTATCTTCTGATATTATAGTAAAGAAATTCTTAACTGCTTCTTTAATTTAATTGATATTCTCATCTTTTCTGCTTTTCATCATTTTACCGCTAAAAGAATCCAACTAATGCATTATCCTTCCCCATGAAAAGAATCTTTTGTTTTCTGGTTTAGATTTTTATCTCTATAACACAGACCCCGTAGCCCAATGGACGCGTAAATCCCTTTCAGCCAACTCAACAAAAACAACAAACCTTTTCAATCTTGTTTATTTAACTATCCTAATATCTTAAGTTCAAAACACATCTAAATCATACAAAGAGATCCCTCTCTGAAGCTGGTAGGGATAGATTCCAGTTTCAAAGTGGTTGGATAAAGTTACCTGTCATAGATTTCTTCTTTCCTAACAACCTCTAGGAATTTACAGAGCGTTAACAATTTACACAACCATAATGTCGTTGCAATCCTCTCCTGACCTCACCCCCATTGTCAATGGTGATGTGTCCCCTATCCCTATTACCATGCATCCTCTTCAATCTAAAATTGAAGAAGTGGTCGCACCAATGAAATCTCTAGTCAATCCTACTCTCCTTGCAGGGAGTGATGCATCATTCAACCATGTCATCAACATTTCTGATCCTACACCTTCTGAACGAGAGAGATTTATTCTCTCCCCAAGTGCTCTCCCTCCAAGTCTCGAGGAAGTTCTTTTTGATTGGGATGGCCTCATAAAGTATCCCATGCCCCTACCTATGTCTTTTCCAGTAAGAGACATTATTTGATCTATCACGGAGACCATATACTCCATCAGTGCTTTATCCTCCTCGACTTTGATAGCTTTGGGTTTTCCCAAGGTTATGTCATCCATTTGTAAGATATTGAATTTCCACAAAATTCCTACCCGGGAGCCTTGGCCTCCCCCATGACTTGCCGCCTAGAATCTCCCAAACGAGTCTGAGTTAAGCTCTTTTTTGACTCATTCAAAAAGCAAAAATATTGTCGAGTGATTTGTCCTTTTCACACTCATTAAATTGGATTTGAAAGGTCATGAGTCTTAGTTAAGCGCCTTTCCGACTCATTATCAAAAAGTGAAAATATTTCTGAGTGAACTTGTCTCTTTCACACTCGTAAAATTGGTTTTGAAAATACATCTATTTGGCACAAGTTTATCCCTTTTTCACACCAAGTAGACTAAAAGACATAAAAAATGACATTTTTTGGCGTTAAGTTGTGATTGCATCTCATGCCCTTTCTTGCATTATTGAGCCTATAGTCATTCCTTGATTTTCATTATAAATCGTTTGCCTCAAAAGTTTTGCATCCTCAACCAAGCAGAGCCTTGTTTATATCCTTCGCAATTTGACACCCTATACCTAGGAGGGAACATTCTCTTGAGTGTCCATCTCCCGCATGCACTTCCCTGCATTGAGCATAGGTATGTTCCACTGTTGGAACTAGTTTTTCTTACTTGTGATACTTGTTTCCTCCTCTGTATCATAGCATTCATTTGTCTATGAAAAAACAAAAAAATATGGGCGGGAATGGAGTATTATCTTGTATCGGCAGCAGTCGTGTCTCCTTTGAACAAAGCACAAAATTATTTGATTCCATTCATCGTCATAATTTTGGGATTAGCATGGCCTTAGGAAGTTGATCTCGTTACAGAGTCTTCTCTACCGTCTGGTATTCCAGTCCCTATAGAGAATTTTATTGATGCCTCTTGCATCTCATGGTTTCATCATCAGTTCTATGCTATCAGATTCCTCCATATGTCTCATGCTCTTGTTCAAAGGAAGTCTATCAACATGTGTCGACCACTCCTTGGAAATCTTGACTTTTCATGTCGGACATACCCTCAGTTTGTCTCAGAATCACATGATATTGTAGTCCTATCATGCACCTTGACCCTACTTTCATCATTGGTAGGTAACCTTGAACCCAACAGTCAACATTTCATCATCGGTCGTTGACTGGGTGGTTTCCCTTGTGTTCGACAGTAAGAAATCTATTCACACATTAGGATTTGTGTAGTGTCTTGGATGCCATTAGCCTTATTGGTGGTTTCCTCGCCTTTGTCAGAAGTTTTCATCATTGGCTACTATTCAAAGGGTCTTTTTCATGTACCACTTTCACTTGGGACACGCAAAAGATGCACAGGGTTGTTGGTTCGTGAACATGTTCTTCGTCCGATTTCCACCAAATCATGAAGCTCCTTCTTTGTACCTTGTGCTGACTGATGAGAGATGCCTTAATTCTCTCCTTTCATTGAGTCTCTTTCCATCGACTTCAACCCATTTATTCTGGAAACTGAACCTAGAGTCTTATGAGTACCTTTATGCTTGCAGTCATCAGTGGCAGGCTCTCTTTCCATCGACAGTTGGGAATACATCAATGTCTCATGATCGATGGATTCTTCAGGTGTTCGACACCAACTCCTTTATTCACACTTGTAAGAATGAACTTGGTGCCTTGATACCTAATTTCATTATCGGTAGGTTGTCTCATGTTTTTTAACGGTATACCTCAATGACCGATAATCAAATGATGTCTCATTGTGTTCGACCTCAAATCCTTTATTCACATAATGTAGACTTGCACCTTTGGCGGTTGTGTAGAAGACTTGAAGACATCACTATGTGGTCGCGGCTTTCCTGAGTTGTTGCTTCCTTTTCATTAGACCAATACCTATATGAATTCAGTGATCATGGGAGATTAGATTGTACTCCATGGTATATAGATATCTTCAGATTGGTTTTGAGACTGGTTCTACTGGGCCTTGTTCATAACTATGACAACTATTGGAATGTAACCACATTTGTATTTTCCTATTCTTGTCCACAGACACTTGTTTGGTATATTTTCACATGGATCTGCAGTGTATTTTTGGCAGCCATGTATGCAAAGTCAGTGCAGAATGTAATGAGAAACTGAGTTCATCCAGCTGGTTCTCTACCACTCCACTTCTGGGTTATTTATAATGTATTTCGTCCATCGCAAATACTACTCTCACCTCACACATCAAGGGGCATTTGTTAGAGAAATATTTGCCTCACCTTATGCAATCTTGCAGAGAGGGCCTTATTCCATTTCCCTATGCAAACTTACCTTCCCTATTTCTAAAATCTAGAGACAAAAATACAAATTTTTCCACTTGTACGCATCTTGCACCCTATACAACAAGCGTATATGCAGGTTTCTCCACTACAACCCGCATACATTGAGATTTGTGCCAAAAAATCAAAATTAAATGTGGGGTTTCCATGCCACGAAAGGAGATCTATGATCCTTGGCCTTCCATATACTAGAAACGTTCTGACTCGGCCTTTCAGTTGCATTTTGAAGCCTATAAATAGGTCAATTCTGAGCTATGGAAAAGGGAGAGAATTCAATTTTGAGAGCAAAGTTACTTTGGAGAAATTATTTACTTCATATTGAGTCTACATCCCTTTGTCCTTTAAGTCCAAACAGAATGTTCAACCCCCAAGCTCTTCCCTTATTGATGAAGAACCTCATTGTCTCCCTTTTATGAGCTTGCCTTTGGTGGAGGATTGAAGTGGTGGAGGCCCTAGCTGGAAGGAAATTAGTTTCTCAATTTCGGGCCGTGCCAACACGGAAGTCTATAATATTTTCACTTCTGCTAATAATTTATTAATAGAAATACTCTCTTCCCGTCCAATTGATGTCTTGAAAATATATGACTTATTATCCATGGGCGTATTTGTTATGTATATTGATGGATTATTCTATCTAATGTGATAACCTTTTATATTTCCACCATTTTTTCTTGTTTGTTGAGAACTTGTTGCAGGTATATATAGCTTTGGGTCAAAGTGCTCAACGGTGGACATCATCGAACATCTGGATGAGGTAGGCATTTTTCTTATCTCCCTTGCACATTGGTTTATATAGCATATTGTTGGGATAGAGTTGATTTCTTCAGTCATTTCCGTTTGTTGTGGTTCACCCTAGCCATAGAGAGATTTTCCTTGTAACATGGACCAAATCCATCTTCTCTCGAGTAATATTCACATGAGCATTTTCCATGTCTTTAAGCATAATAATTCTGAAGTGGACGTTCTTACCAATCGATCAATTGGAAAATCCCCTAGTCTTTTGGTTATATTGTTATGGTTATATTGTTGTTCATCTTCCATTTCTATCATTTTATTTCTTTTATGAATACATTTTATATCTGGAATATTACAAGTGGCATCAAAGCACTTTCCTTGGCAGAAAATTGTGGGTTAATTTTTTTCAGGGTAGAGACGTATTCTGACATCTTTAAGCTACAGAGATTTGTCATTACGCACATAAAACCATGGTCGGGGATTCATACACGCAGGAAATACAAGTGGTACTTAAACGCACATCTGTTGGCCACCCTTGTAACCCTTGTTGGTACCCCTTTGAGTGGTAGCACATAAGACAACACCTGTATACAGATCGTCCTAGATTTCCTGAAGCCCTCTTTAGATAAACTGATCGTCCGCTTAAATACTATAGTGCCACCGAGAACAACACTCGGGAAGATACTCTCTAGTACCTGGGTAGTCGGGTAGTACAGTTAAGGGCACAGTCTAGCTTCCTTAGTTGGTTCCCTGATATATTGGGCCGAGTACTATTGTTGGAACCCGCACATATATCCGAGAGCTATAGCACAGGGAAAACCCTTGTCTGTAGAACCCATGAATACCTAACGTTTGGGGACAGAAACAAAAAAAAAAACCAGACAAAATCTGTTGTCGTGCAACTGTGCCTCTTGCATTCGAGTTTCCAATAACTACACATTTCTTCCCAATTAAGCATTTGGGAATTTCATCACTGTAGTATTCTTCAGATCGGAGTATAAATCTGCAAGTGTAAAAAAAAAACGAGTCTGGATTTTGTTGCACCATTATTTGAGACCTATTCCATTAGATTTATCTCTTCTCCTTTATCACATTCATACCTATCATTTTTTAGCAAATGTTTTGACCTCACCCATGCCTTTTCGGTTCCCTCGTCATCATGGCCCATACTCGTAGACAACACTTGGAAGCTCAATACCTTGCAATCTAATTTCATAGAGACATAAAAAGAAGTGAGACAACTCAGTGCCAATATTGCCACCATCAATAAAAACATGCATTCCTCCATCTTCGCCTCAATTAAGGAACTCAAAGAAGACCTCAAACAAGACATTACTACCTAGATTGAATCTGTCGCTTTGATGATCTGCACCAAGCTGCATATCCCTGCAGATCCCCCTTTATCTGACCCACATTTGCATACCAAAACTGAAACTTCCTCTCATTCCCATAATTTTCATCCCCATCACTTTCAGCGTGACCTACACCTTCCGCGTGTAGATGTGACCAAATTTGATGGCTCGGATCCCACTAGTTGCGTTACTCATATGGAACATTATTTCTCTTTGTATGACATTACAGATGAGTTGGCCAAACTCCGGTATGGTGTTCTCCATCTATATCAAGAATGTTGGCAATGGTGGCAATGGAGAAAAAATTCCCGTCAAGGGTATGTTGCTTGGACACAATTTCTGGCAGATCTTTATGAATGCTTTGACACTGACACCAACCATTTAGGTCGTTTCAAAAAGTTGAAACAATCTGGCACAGTGGAAGACTTTATAGTTTCTTTTGAGCGGCTAGCTTTTCGTATAGAGGGCATGTATGATGATTTTTTTTAGAATGTTTTATCAGTGGCCTCAAGGATGAGATCCGTGCCCATGTCCTCATGGCTCAAACTCAAAGTTGGGTGGAGGATACTAAAATATCTAAGGAAGCACAACCGGTTGTCTCTTCTCAAAACTGAAAATCCTCCTTTAATCCTTGCACTAAACTAGTGAATCCCACTCCTCCTTCTACTCCACTAAAGATCCAAAAATCGACCAGGTATGAAATGGATGAAATCCAACTTAAAGGACTTTGTTACAATTGTGATGACAAATATTTTCTAGGACACAAGTGTAAGGAACAAAATCTTTTTATGGCCATCTCGGAGGATGTTTCAGAAGAGGATGTTGAATCTCCCCTTGTGTCTGTGTCACCTGAACCCACTGACATAACCCCTCCCTCAGACCCTCCCGAAGTAGAACCGATCATTTCCCTAAATGCTCTCACTAGCTTCTCTACTCCCCAAACCCTCAAGATAACTGGCTACATCAAGTATAGGAAGGTCATCATTCTTCTTGATAGTGGAAGCACCCATAATTTTATTCATCATCACATTTACCAAGAAACTAATTGATATATCCGTGCAGTCAATAATTTACAAATCATGATTGCCAATGGCGGGTCCATGAAATGTGGAGGGTGTTGTGAAAATGTGTGTCTCCAAATTGGTGACTACCACCTGAAATCTCATATGTTTTCTATCGACATGGGCGGTTGTGACATTGTGTTGGGTGCAGACTAGCTAAGCACTTTGGGTCCCATTCTCATGGATTTTAAGGAATTAACCATGCAATTTGACCAAGAGGGCCAACAATATAAGTTCCAAGGCATCACCGTCGATTCCCCTGAGATCATTAGTTCCCATTGCATGGAAAATCTGCTAAAAAAAAGTCATTCTGGCGTTATTTTCCAACTCCATGCCATGCAAGCAACTGAGACACCCTTTGTACCACAAGACCTCCAATCCATCCTCTCTAAACATCAAGTGGTTTTTTCCACTCCCCAGGGACTCCCTCCTTCCCATGGTGTTCATGATCATTCCATTCCCCTTGTCCCAGGAAGCCTTCCTCCCAATATCTGTCCCTATTGTCACCCCTTTTCCAAAAAAAATGAAATTGAGAAAATGGTTCAAGAATGGCTTAATGCATGTATTATCCGCCCTAGTATGAGATCCTACTCTTCTTCTGTGGTCATGGTCATGAAGAAAGAAGGTTCTTGGTGAATGTGTCCTAACTTTCATGTGTCCTAACTTTCACGCCCTCAACAAACTCACCATTAAAGACAAATTTCCCATTCCTATCATTGATGACCTCTTGGATGAATTGAATGGCACCTAGTTCTTTACTAAACTTGATATTTGTTCTGGCTACCACCAGATCTGTATGAAAGAGTCAGACATTCCTAAGACTTCCTTTAGAACTTATGAGGGATGCTATGAGTTTTTGGTCATGCCCTTTTTCTTGTGTAATGCTCCCTCCACTTTCCAAAGCCTCATGAATCATGTCTTCCATCCTTTTCTCCATCATTTTGTCTTAGTTTTCTTTGATGATATCCTCATCTATAGAAAAACTTGGACAAACCACCTTGCTCATGTGGATCGAGTTCTCCATCTACTCTCTCAGCACCAAATTTTCCTAAAACAATCTAAATGTGATTTTGGCGCCTCAGAAGTCGAGTACTTGGGTCATCTTGTTGGAAAGGATGAAGTCAGGGTGGATCCTAAAAATATTAAAGCTATGAAAGACTTGCCTCACCCAAATACTCTCAAAATCTTGCGTGGATTTATGGACTTAACAGGTTATTATCGCAAGTTTGTTAAGAATTATGGAAATATTGTGGCACGTCTCACTGCACTCCTTAAAAACAATTCTTTCACTTGGACTCCAGCAGCTGCTCAGGATTTTCAAACCTTGAAGATGGCCATGTGCACCACTCCAGTCTTGGTCCTTCCTGATTTCACAAAGACCTTTTTCCTGGAATGTGATGCTTCAGGGAAAGGAATTGGCGTTATCCTTATGTAAGAGGGTCGGCCTTTGGCCTTTAACAACAAACAATTGTCTGAATGAAATTTTGGCAAATCAATCTATGAAAAGGAAATGTTGGCTATTCTGCATGTTGTTTATCTTTGGCGCCCTTATCTATTGGGGAAACACTTCCAAATTAAGACAGATCATCAAAGCCTCAAGTATTTTCTGGAACAACGCATTTCCTCCCTAGAACAACAAAAATGGGTGACTAATCTCTTTGGATATGATTATAAGATCATTTACAAGAAAGGAAAAGAAAATGTGGTTGCGGATGCACTTTCCCAAAAATATGAAGATGAAGGGTCCCTTTTTTCTCTCTCCTTCATTGTACCAGATTGGCTCCAAGTCGTTCGCCAGGAATGGCTACATGATCCCAAAAGTTTGCATCTGATACAACAATTGCAGTCCAATTCTCCTGTTTCCCCAGGGTACTCTTGGCTCCATGAGGAGATTTGATACAAAGGTCGTTTGTATTTAAGTAAACAGTCAAAACTTAAATACACGGTACTTTATGTGCTTCATGCAACACCCACATCTGGGCACTCTGGGTTTACCAAAACCTATGATAGGGTCAAACGTTCTTTTTTCTGGGATGGTATGAAACAGGATGTTCGGAATTTTGTGGCTGAATGTGATGTGTGTCAATGCAACAAGGGAGAAACATTTAAATCTCCTAGCACACTACAATCACTTTCAATTCCACCTGCTATTTGGAGGGATATCTCTATGGATTTTATTGTAGGCTTACCTAAATCAGGCAATAAATCAGTCATCATGGTGGTAGTTGATCGCCTTTACAAGTATTCTCATTTTTTTTCTCTTCAACACCCATTTACAACATCCAATGTGGCTCAACTTTTCATGGATCAGGTCTTCAAGCTTCATGTAATGTCACATTCTATTGTTTCTGATCGCGACCCAAATTTCACCAGTAATTTTTTGCAAGAACTGTTCAAGCTACAAGGCACCCAATTGCATCTCAACACAACTTATCATTCCCAGACTGATGGTCAAACTGAAGTTGTCAACAAGTGTTTGGAAACATATTTGATGTTTTTTTCATCAGAAAAGAAAACTCAGTGGGCTCAATGGTTACCACTAGCTGAATGGTGGTACAACACTTCATACTATACAACTACCTACATGACTCCTTTTGAAGCGGTAAATGGAAAAAATCCACCTTCAGTTCTCTCATATTCACTAGGTGTCTTGAAGGTCCAGGCAGTTGATCAAATGCTTACAGTTCGAGAGGCTATTCTCCGTACCCTCAAATAGAATTTCGTCATGGCCAAAAATTGCATGAAGCAACAAGCAGATCAAGGTCGCTCTGAACATCAATTTGTAGAAGGGGATCAGGTGTTTCTTCGACTTTAACCTTACAAGCAGAATGCCCTCAAGGCTGATCATTGTCAGAAAATGGCACCCAAATTTTATGGTCCTTATACCATTCTGAGGCATGTGGGACATGTGGCCTATCAGTTAGATTTTCCCATTCATTCTAAGATACATCATGTTTTTCATGTTTCCTACTTAAAGAAGGTGATTGGAACTAAGTGCCAAACTTAAACCAACCTTCCCGAGTTGGACGAAGAAGGCTCCATTTGGCTACAACCACAAGCAGTTTTGGACCAGCATGAGTGTCGCCTGCGTCAGTGAACCATCAAGGAAGTGTTATTCTAGTGGAAAGATATAACCCCAATAGATGCCAGTTGGGAACCAACTACCATTCTACAACAATTTCCACATCTCAAGCCTTGAGGACAAAGTTGTTTTTAAGGGGGAGGACATGTTAGGGACCTAACCCCTCACGTAGGTAGAATAATATATTCTGATGTAATAAAGATCAATATTAATAAGGCCTAGCAATAAAGAAGAATAAGTCGAATGTAAGAAGACCTAATAGAAGCTTCCTCTTCTAGAAGGATCTTCCTCTAGATGGTTCTTTTGATAGGCATATTTAGTATAAATAGGAGTCGAGGGTATAGAACTTTTGTCTTGGATATTATTGTAATAGAGCTCTGCTCTGTTGGATGTTTCCCCCTCAAAGAGGAAAGTGAACATCGCTCTCAGTAATCAAGGTGCTCTTTCTGGTGTTATTCTGGTATCATTTTGGTATTATTGTGGTGTTGTTTTGGTTATATTATTGTTCATATGCCATTTCTAGCATTTTAATTATGTTATGCATACCTTTTATATCTGGAATATTACATAAACACTTTCCTTGGTATTTGAGTCCTCTTCAAGATTTCTCTTGTTCTTCTTTGAGAGAGAAATCAATGAAGAATATTTAGTATGCTAACCAATAAAACAAAAGAAAGATCCTGAGCTTGAGCGTTAGCAAACTTACAGGTTTCATTCCACCTAATTTTTTTATCTCTAATATGGAGCTATTAGACGTGTAAGTAAAAACAAATCCCTATATTTCTACGTTTGGAAAGGTGAATATGGGTTAGAGTTCAATGACAGTTGGAGTATTTTATTTTATATGTAGAATATTTCATAACTTCCATTAACCTATGTACGGAAGAATTGTTTAGGTCATGTACTACTTTAGAGACCAAGTAAAACAATTGATATGTAAAACAAAGTTGGTCAAATTTTATATATTGTTTTCTAATATAGGAGGCTTGACAAAAACTCTACAAATTGTGTCAAAAACATTTCTTGTAGCGAATCTCTAATATTCTATTTTTGAATGACCAATTGAATATATAACAGTTATAAAAGACAAGAAAACAAGAATATGATTGCATATTTGATTTTCTTGGAAATGGAATGGTTGAAGTATGCATACCTTTTATACATTTTAGGCATTTTTTCATACACTTGATGTGCATTTTCTAAACTCTAGCACTGGGTATACATTGAGAGAAACACAATACCCACAAAAACATTCAACTAGAATTCAATGAATTTTTCATTTTAACTTCATGTATTTGATTGTGGTTTTTGATAAAATGAATGTCATGATCTATGAAATAAGAGGAGAAGACTATAACATAATATTGAGTAAAGAAAATCCCCTCTCCCTAATAATGAGATTAACTATATGTTGAGTGGGATTCTTTTTCCTTGCTTAGAATCCTTCATTATTGCTCAAATAATGAACCTACAAAGAAAAGTATATCAAATATCTTGAGTAATTATCACAGATATATGTTATAACTAGAAACAACACATGTACAAATCACAATAACATGTGATAAACTAAAGAACAAACAAATAAACAATATGCTTATTGGTTCTGGAAAAATACCATCCAAGCTTCCAATCGACCCCATGGTGTCCAAGTGCCTTCTCCCATATGCCATGGTCTATGAATAAGTCAAGCCCTAGGGGAGTGGCTAAACCTATATGTACCAATTAATGGAACAAAATGTGTTACCATTGATGCAACTACACCGGGAAAGCGAGAACGATCATTTTTGAAGAGCATCATTGGATAATTTATTGTATCCAACTCATATATACTTTTCTTGAAATTGTTGACCTTTTCAACAATCTACGGGGGCTAATTAGAGCTCTTCCAAACCTGAAAATGTACACATGATAATTGTAAAAATAGCTAGATTTGAATGACTGAATTGTGAAAGCTTCCTTCTGTCGACTCTTGGTGTAGGAAAATGATTCCTAGTGTAGTTAAGATGACCATAGTCATCATTTCTACCAACATAGTTACCAACTTGACGAGAATTCTCCAGAGTTCTTATTTTTTTAGAGGTCGTATTTAGTGGTTGTTTTTACTCCCATTTCAATTTTTTTTCCAAGGCAGTATTTTTTCATTTGGATCCTTTTAGCTATATAAAGTACCATTTTTTTCAAATGTTTTTTTTCCATGTTTTTCATTTTTTGTCGAATATATATATATATATATATATATATATATAGTTTAATGGTGTTTTTTTCTTGCTTTTT
>ML789170.1:169515-192405 GCA_009831015.1 Picea engelmannii | reverse complement strand
ATATATATATATATATATATATATTCAAAGTCATGGTTTTTCATCCAATTATGTGTTATTAGTTGATTTAGGATACCATACATTTTAAATACAAAGAAAAATATTGTTTTTTAACACTTTATTAGCATTAATTCAATTCATAGTTGATAGTTGATATAATAATATCATCTAAGAAGGCAATGATGAATTTGTCTAGGTAATCTCTGAACACCTCATTCATTAGACAAATAAAAATAACTGGTGCATTTTTTAAACCAAATGGCACCACCACAAATGCATAATGGTCCTATCTTGTCCTAAATGATGTCTTGTTGGTGTCTTCTTCTCTGATTCTTACTTGATGATGACATGATCTCAAGTTAATCTTGGAAAATATATTTGCTCCTTTCGGTTGATTGAAAATATCATCGATCCACAATAGAGGATATTGGTTCTTCACAAAGAGTACTGGGGCACCCGAAGGTGAGACACTTGGACATATGTACCCCTTCTTCAACAATTCTTGTAGTTTCATCTGCAACTGTTTCAACTCCAGTGTACTCATTTTGTAGGGAGTTTTGGACACTGGGGAAACTCTAGGCATTAAGTCAATAGAGAAATCAATATCTCTCTTTGGTGGCAATCCTAGTAGCTCCCCAAATACATCTTCATATTCCTTCAAAACTGGATAGTATTCAAGACTTGGCTCCTTATCCTTTGTTGCCTCTTTCATATGAGCGACATATAGTTGGCACCATTTTCTAAAACTTCTTTTCAGCTACAATGTTGAAATCTCTCTAACAAATATAGGTTTTGGAATGCCTTGCACTGCCCTTGAATTTCCTTCTTCATCAAGGCATGTGAAATCCTTGTTGTAACGATCTAGGACATCATGATTCTTTTCCAACCAATCGATACCAATCAAGAAGTCATATGACCCAAGTGTTATGCTTTTCAAATCTACCTTAGTGATGACTCCATTCATATTCACTGCTCAACCTGTAATAAGCTCATTGATTCTTCTTTTGGTTCCAGTGGCTAGCTGAACCAACCAATACTTTTCATGTTTCCATCTTCAAATTTAAATTTGTCAACCATATTAGGATCTATACAACTATGACTAGCCCCATATTCAATCAAAATAACTATGGGATGATTATCAATCTTACCTTCCACCTCAAACATGCGGGATTGATAGTTTGTTTGTCTATCGTCCAAGGCCACACAAATCCTTCGCACACACATGTCCTTGTCTTCCACTATATCAACTTCTTGAATGTTGTGCATAGTCCTCATCTTATCTCCCTTGTGAGGAAAATCCTTGTACATGTGGTCTCCTTCACATCCCCAACACTTTATGGGTTTCTATCTTGGCCTTTCCCCCTAAGAATCTATCATATTGGGCTCATTCTGCACTTGTTTCCCTTTCCTATATGACTATGAATTATTCCTAAAGAAAGGTTGATTGAATCCTTTCTTCCTCTTATCCATCTTTCCTTTCTTTTTGTCATCCCAATATCTTTGAAAAGTTGGTCTTTCCTTACTCTGCTCATACAAACACTTAGTTTTTCTTATGGCTTCTTCCAAGCTTCTAGGCTCATCAAATTGGATTTTATCACTATAGAAAGAAGTTATCCCACTCATAAATCTTTGGTTTTAACCTTCATATCATCCTTTATGAATCCAACATACCTCAACAATTAAAGGAACCTCCTCTCATACTCGTCCATTTTCATGCTTCCAAGCTTGAGTTCAAATAACTCTTTCATCTTCTTTGTCATAATAATTCTCTAACAAGTATTTCTTCTAAAAATATTTTTTGAACTCCCTCCATGAGATCATCTTTTCACCAAGATGCTTAACTTTCTTGAGTTGATCCCACCACATAGATGTTTTTCCTTGAAGATGGTAGGTTGTTATTTTGGCTTCTACAGTTGATGAATAATTATGCAATTGGAAATACTTCCTCATTCCCAATAGCCATGCTTCTGCATCTTCATCTTTCTTGTGATCGCCATCAAAAGTAGGAGTCTTGATCTTCCTAATATCGCCTTGCCATGATCTACTTCAGACCTCCTCCTCTATCTTGGGACAAGGGACACACTTGAACCGCTCTCTGACCTTGAATGTGCGTGTGCTCTTCTAGCTAAGTGCCCTTGTAAATGATGATCTCTACTAACACTTTTAATGTATAATCTAAAGTTATATATATGCATGTGTATTTCTTCTTAAATATTAGTCTGTGTCACTTAATATCTTATTTATAATTGTGAGATTTTATAGGATTGCAAATAAAAGTTTTAGAAATATTTTTTTTTATAGAAACGTAGATAAGAATTTTAGAATTTCCATATAATAAATATGTTGTTAAAGTCTTGCTATCTTTTCAATAATATATATTTGGTTTGTGTTTATATTTGTGTATGTATGATTCTAAATATGGTTAACATTACAAAATATAATTTTAACAAAATACATCTTTCCCATAACAAATTTATTTTTTTGGAAAAAGATACTCCAACTTAGAAAATGCTAATAAAAAATATTATTATAATACTATATAATAAGAATAAAATTATATTTTCATTCATATAAATTAATTTTTTTTAAAGTTGTATCTATAATATATGCCAAACGACCTTTCTTGTTGGCCTTCTATGTTTTTATAGAACAACAATGTAGTACAAGAAACATAATGAGATGGTTAAAAGTATATGTGATCCATCTGTCCTAATCCACAGATCCACATCAAAGCACTTTGATTTACTATCTAGAAGGTATGTACAAAAAGCTTGAAGATTGGGATTTGGCAATTTGCATTTTCAGGCATTGGCTTTCTTAGCATACAGCTACAACAACATGTGAAAATACTTGATGGATTGCAGTCAATTTGTATTGCAATACCTTCTCCTCACTTTTAAGGTGGCAAAGATTCTAACAATTTGTCTTTTTTAGTCATGGGTTGTCTTAGCATGCAAGTAGGACAACATAACATGTGAAAATATTTAATGGAGTATGTTCAATCTGTACACAGTATTCAATTTGGATTGCACTACTCTTCAGGGTTAAGGTGACAAAATGTTCAGTTGTTGGTTGTCTTAGCATGCAGGTCATTGGTTGTTTTTAACCAGAAGGTAGGACAGCATAAGCAAGTGGAAATATTTGATGGAGTACCTTCAATTTGTAACCAATACTCATAATAAGGGTGCTAAGTGGCAAAAAGTCCTAATATGTATTTAATGGAGTACATTCAATTTGCAACAAATACTTACATGTTTAATGGAGTACATTCAATTTGCAACAAATACTTACATGTTTAATGGAGTACATTCAATTTGCAACAAATACTTCCCATTATAAGGTTTATTAGGTTGGTAAGTGGCAAAAAGTTTAATTTCGAGTTTGAAAAATCATAACACTCTTTTAACCGAAACTTCAAATTCCATAAAATCTATACATATAGAACTCTAAAAGAAGTTCAGTGTAGTCTTATTCTTGAACTAGTTAGGATGGTATTAAGTTCATTTATGGTACAACTCAGGCATTGGCTATGACTTGTTGATTGTTTCTTTGAATTCAAAAGAAAAACCAACACACTTTAACATATTAGAGATATAACCCTTATAATAATAAGACTATAGTTTAGCAATTTGAGGGAGTATAGTCTTATTCTTGAGAATTAGTTAGGATGGTATTAAGTTCATTTATGGTACAACTCAGACATTGGCTATGACTTTCTTATTGTTGCTTTGACTGCAAAAGCAAAACCAACACACTTTAGCATATCATAGATAGGACCCTTATAATAATAAGACTATAGTTCAACAATTTGAGGGAGTATATATAATTCCTAGAATGTATCAAATACCACTGTAATAAAAGAACAAATTAAAATATTTCCATGGTTAAGTTCAGGAACATAAAACACAAAATATTTCCATGGTTAAATTCAGGAACATTACTTATATTAGCATGAAGGGCATACACAGTGCAGTGCCCCATATTGTTTATGGTGCAATTACAATATCCAATTGATTGTCTATTATAGAAACTAATTTGGGCAGAAAACTAGTCTTTGGGGGCCCCATATTGTATGGACCGACACTGGATCCAAGAATCTTTAGACCTGAATATGATGATGCCACTGGAACTGATGGAGGGATGTGAAGACCATGAGAATCCTCAAAGTTTGTGATTGATGATGACCTCCTGCTATGATGTGCTTCCATTTCTGAATTTTGGGCTTGCAAATCTGGTTTGATAAGAACATCCCAAAAAACAACTCTGCCATCTGCATCTAAAACTCAGGATATGAAAAGTTATTTTTAATCTTGTTTTCTTAATTCATGGTCATGTTTTAGTACACAACATTTATCAAATAATATCTCTGAATGGAGATATGGTAGCAAAGAATTTTGTGTCTTTAACATGCAATCCATTTTCTTCCTCCTAGCCCTTTCAGTCTATCTGTGTACTTCATGTTCAGTGCCAGTTTTCTTTCTTGAGGCTGGACCTTGATCATGGCATGATGGTTTTACTGCACCATCCCAACTCCTCTTCCTACTACATATCTTAGTTTGCATAATTGTTTGTTGTTTTTCTACAGGTCTCAAGTTTGTTAAAGTGAATCGTAAACAAATTGTATAGAGATCCTTGGAGCCTTTGTACTAAAAAATGGTATCAGAAAGAAAATGGTAGACCTCCTCTGGGACCAATGTGTATAAGTATTCCCAACCCTTCCAAAGAAGAAAGTATAGAAATACTACCAACAACAATATTGCCCAAATGGGAGGAGTAGCAAGCCTTATATGCATGTTGGCCTTGTATTCATCTCTTGTAGAGAGTCTATGATGTTTATTTTGAACAATGTAGCTTCATTGAAATGAAATACATTTACAATATTGTTTTTCCAAGGCAACTTACTAATAAATCTTAAGAGTACTATGATCATATTTATATGTTTTTTTTGGTTCCAGAAGATATCTGAGGTGATTCACATTGTAGATAATTTCTTTATTGTTATCAAGTCTTATTTTTCCTGAATGATGAACCTAACCATGGGAGGACGACAAGTCGACCCTGATTCCCAAAAAACATATGTTGGTACTTACTTCCCTGTTGTACTTCTCAGCTGTTGGTCTTTATCGAAATGGTGGATTTTTTCCCTGGAATTCGGCCATATTCAACATTTTGAAAAACTCTCTTGGCACTCATATTATATAGAAATAATTATTCAAATCTACGAATCCAACAATTTCTCGTCGGATTTCTAGCAAATATCCCCGGAAAAACTGAAGGAGAGGATGGCACTTTAACTTTACATGGATATCTCCAGGTGCTATCTCTTTTCTGAATGACCACCTTTCTTTCATGAGTCACCTGGCTCACTACATACATGGTTCTTTCTCTCTATCCCAATAATTATGTCCATAGACATCCCCTATTGGAATTATGGTTTAATCAACCTTTTAATTACAAATTTCAATTTCATGGTCAACCATTAAAGATGTTGTATATTCTTATTTTTACATTGAAATCTATGAATGAGATTGAATGGGATGTAGTGAGCGGAACTGATTACATCTATGTAATTGGAAAACTATTGCTAGGCCTAAGAAAGTTGGAGGTTGGGGGTTGAGAAATCTTTCTTTTTTCAATAAAGCCTTAGCGGCCAAAACTTTGTGAAGAGGTTTGACCAAAGAGAGAATCTGACACAAAGTCCTTAAAGACAAGTATTTACCTTTTGTTTCAGTGTCAACTTGGTTTAGATTGGTCAACAAAACTCATGGAGAGTCATCACTAGTTTGGATAAATATTTTAAAATCTCTACCGCTTTTAGATCATTGGTTTTGCTGGAAACCTGGTAATGGAGAGACTGTCTAGGAAGGCAGGGATCGTATTATGGGATTGGGTCAACAATGTTTTCTTTGTAGTGAACTTCTTTTTCCTTTAAATTTTCAAGGGATTACATTTCTTTACCAAGCTCGAAACCACACTCTTTCAGACCCCCTAAGCACTTATTGGATTGAGGCCTCAAATCTTGGACTCATCGGGGAACTTGCATCTGAATGGGAGGATTATAGAAGTGCACTCTCGAGCACGGGTATCCAATTAAATTCTTTCGAAGATGATTTAATGTGGTCGGGTGGAGATGGTTCTGGTTATCCCTCGGTAAATAATCATTATAGGGATCTCTCAGAGAGCTTGCGGCTACACTCAACAAAATGATGGTGCTATAAACTGTGGAAGTGGAACATTGCTCTAAAATTAAATTTTTTTTTCTAGATTCTCTTGAGAAACAAATCTCTCACATGGGAAAACCTTCTTGCAAAAGGTTGGGAAGGCCCGAGCTTCTGCATCCTGTGTAGAAGGAATCTAGAGACTTTAAGCCATTTGTTTATTTGGTTCCCTTTCACTCGGCAAGTTTGGTTTATTATTGCGGGGATTCTCAAGTTTTACCTGTCATGGGATGGGAATACAGTCGAAGAGTGCCTTTTGACTTGGGCCGGAAAGAACCCAAATTTGATCGCACTTCCAACTTATGTTTGTTGGTTTTTATGGCTAGAGAGAAATAGACTCGTTTTCAACGATGAGTCTACATCCCCTCAAGTGGTGGATTTTAAGTCTGTTGCTTCTTTTAATGCAAGTATAAGGCCCCATAAAACATCTCTTTCAACAGGATTAAAAGACCACCCCGGCTTCAACAACTAGTGGGATGGTTTGATGGAGCGGCTACAACTGATGGAACAAATAGTAGAGAGGGAGACATTATTATTCTAAATGATAATACATCGTTCAAGTGGACTTTCAACACAAGAGATGGAACAAATAATAGAGCGGAATTGTTGGGGGTTTCGACTACTCTCTTTTTGTCTTTAAGATTACATATTACTGGCATACAGATTATTGCGGATTCAAAACTCATTATAGATTGGTGTAATGGTATTGGGAGTCTCCAAAGTTTGGCGTTGTGTTGACGAACAAATTTGACTTGTCGTCAACTGGAAGAATAGATCTAGTCCGGGGTTGTCTAAATAACCCAAGCCGTTTGGTGTAACATATTCTAACGGGTTTAATGGCTTCGTTGGCCAACTAAAGTCCTAAAAATAATAAAAGAAAAGAAACTAATCTAAAATCTATGATTCTAACAAATGATATATTACTGACTAATGTTTATTAAAAAGTGTGAATATAAACAATCTATATATAGGTTACAAGGTTTGCATGAAATCTTGCGAAAATTATTGTTTGATAAAGTTTCTGAATCAAATATTAACAACACTTTTTTTTGTTTTTTTTAAAGATATTAAACAAATAAATACTAAATGAATACGATTGAAACAGTGACACAAAAACAGTCAAAGCTAATTAATGTAATCATCGTTTCATTAATAAACAATTCTAAATAAAAGAAAAAAATGCATCTACTAACCTCTAACTGACCAATCAACTGAGTTTATCTTCTTGTGTTGTATGATCTCCTGCTTGTACTGTTGTTAAGGGAAACCTATAACATAACAATACTAGCACTTCCAGAATATATTCAAAGAAGTATTTGATATTGGAGTAAATTAAGAACAACATGAAGACAACTAATTAAAAATCATGTGATCTTAAGATAATCAATATTTAAGAACGAAATAAAACTCAATTCTCAGTATTGATATTATCCATCATTTAACATTAAAATAAATTCCACAATAATCAAATGATCGATTGATCACACCTAAAAAATGGAATAAGAAATTATGGACACCATATAACATTTAACAGTATGAAAACACCATATGATGACAAGCTAAAGCTAAAATCAACCATAATAATATTCTCATAATACAACAGTAATGAAATAACGAAATGGAATAAGCATCACATAGGTCTAAAGCCAAAGATGAATTGCTTTCTCATATTCTTTCTCAAAATCACATGCCCATACTGTAGTCCTGGAAGAATTTTTGGGATAATAGACTCTTAAAGATAAAAACAAATTAATACATAAATGATAACAATTAACCATGTATTGATAAAATAGACTAAAACTAATTTAAATCAATGCATAATCAATTATTCAAAGAATATGAAGATATTATAATGAAAATAAAACCATTTTACTCACAGGACAAAAGCCATTAAGCAATATGGAATTCTATATTCTTCTTTGAAAATACTTGTCCATTCTCCCAAAGATTCCAACCATCCGTTACTCCATTTGAAAAGAAAAAAGTTTACAAAAGAAATAATATAAAAAAGAGAAAGGATAAAAATCCTCCTCTCAAATTCTTGGATCTCTATGGCTCTGAATGTTCTCATATATTTATACAATGAGTGAACAGTCTGGGCATCACTAATAATTTTCGCCACCTGAAATTTGCCTTGTAAAAATACATCAATATCTCTCAAAGCGTGCATTGTTTTGGGAAAATTTCTATGCGAAAGATAAATGGGTCCATTTGGGAAATGGGTTTTCAACCGTTTCTTCAAATTCCTCACGGTTTGGCTACAATCAGTCCTACAAAATTGTCTGTTTGATCTTGACGCCTTTCCAAATTTTATCTGTTGTTGCTCAAAAAATTATTTGTAGCAATCCAATATCATTTTTGGATCAATCATCTTGAATGTATTTGGATATTAAAATCAAGCCATGATCAGATCCGTATCAAATATTTAATAATAGAAACCTGTGAAACAAAAAAAAACCTAAATTAATAACCTAAAAATTATAAATAAAACAAAATCTAGAACAATAAAATAAAAAATGAATTTAAACTAACTATAAGTTCTAAACAAACATTGTTTATAATTTTCTTTCAAATATGATCTTAAAATTATAGAAGCTTCAAGTTAATGGAGAAGAGAAAAATATTAATTTTGGTTTTTTATAAAATCAAACAAATGATAGATAATTCTTTTTATTATTATTATTACTTTTATTTTGAGATGAGATGCAAAATGTTTTTTTTTTTTAATTAATTAATATCACCAAATGATTTTATGAAAATGAGAAACCAACCAAGATATTATTTGATGAAGTATTGAACACATTATTCAAAATAGTCAAACTTGCTAATGAACAAAAGAAAGAACACATAATCATAATTTAAACGAAAGTAAACAATTGATAAAAATTAATATTTTTGTTTAAATGGAGATTTTTATGCTCGTTTCTAAATTTTGACATATACTCTTGTAATGAATGTCTCATACTATAGTGAATGTCTTAAGTTTGTCTCAAATCAAGCCAAGGTATGGAACTATTTGAAAATGTTGATTCGGTAGTTCATTATAATTATCAAGATTCTAATGGGGGCCCTTTAAATTTTGTAAAAATTAGGGGGAGTTGTTGGGGCCCCAAAAATGGTGACTTACTGGGTGAAACAGTTATCTCTGATCTGGTAAGATTTGATCTCAGGAAGAAAAGAATAAGACTTGCAAAAATATTTAAGCTCCCTGAAATAAATTCACTTTGAGACCATATAATATTTGGATAAGCTTAATGTTATAACCATACAATAGAATTTTCTTTGCAGGGGATTATAACCTGAAATAATGTCTTAATCAAAGAGTCACAATGTTTATAAGAGAACTTCAATACCGTTGACAGAGCCACTGCTGCCAGTAGACATCCATAGCCTCGACAGAGATGTCATTTAGCCCACTCAAATGCTTTAATCCCATCCAATAGTTGTATCCACATGATGTATACTTCCATAAAAGTTAATTTAAAAACATATACCTGCTACCTCTCGACACGACATTGCTTCGTTGTCAGCAGACCTATTCAGTACCTCGACGGGTTTACACACACTTCTCACACATAAGTTCTTTCAACCCTCTTATGCCACTTTTAAAAAGTAATACAAATATAGATTCATTGATGACAAAGAGAGTGGGGTGATACTGGAGGGTAATTACAATATAGGTGAATAGTTGATCAAGTTATTTATTTTCTTTCAAAACTGAAAGTTTTATCATGGTTTAAAGATTTTAGATTTCCTTTAAGAAATCATCTAAAGAATGGGGAAGCACTTAAAAGTGATTCCTTAAGAATATGGACGGCGTAAAAAGTTTAAAGATCATCGTAATTCTCAAAGATTTAAACCATATTTCTGGTGTAATACCCTGGCAAAGACAATTTGAGGACAAAATGAAAGTGACAATTGACTTAAAAGTCAATTGTCTGAGCTGTATCTTAATATCAGGACCTCTTTGAAATATTTCAATTTGCTTGAAAAACACAAGTCTTAAAATAAATGCTCCTTCGACAATAGTTTTTTGATAAGAAATATATTGATTCAAAAATAAAGATAAGAAGAAACTCATTCAAAGCAATCATAGAAAATAAGAAACACACAACAAATCAGATCAAATTTTATTAATGGGATTCAAAATCAGAAGTACACAAAATCAAAACAACAAAAGAAAACTTTTCAGGAAACAATTTTGGCCAAAGATAAACTTGATCTTTTGGATCCACTAGCATCTCACTGTAAAATAAAGGAATAACTAAATCATATAAAATATCATGTGAGAGCAAGTTCTTTTCATAAGATAGTGATGCATGAGATGCTACTTTGACCAAGCATTATTATTAAAAATAACAGAGACTAAAAGAAAATAGAAAAATCCTTATGAAGATGAGTGCAGTCCTACTCGTGGCACCTTGGGTTAGGGTTGAATTGATAGTTCAAATTTACTTATCTCTTTACTTTCCATTTAAAATTTTCATGATGATACTGCGTTTTTGAAAATAAAAATTCAATGAAAAGTAGAGAGAAAAAAGATTTAAAGTGGACTTCCCTGACAACATTCATATTATGGTTCTCTTGGTGTACCCACTTGTGTTCATAACTACATTATTACACAAAGAAATATTAAGAAATAAAACTAAAGGAAACCTACTCTAAACTACTAAATAGATCAAAATGCTAAGTAAAATCGTATTTCGAATGTAGCCACAAGAGCATTTTCAATCCTGCAAGACATAGAAAGTAAAAAATCAGAATAAAAGAATGTAGTATTTGCAGATACAAAATAAATATCTCATGCTTACCTCCTATATATTCTTTTAAAAACAAAACAAGCATGACCTTACCATTTTTTTGAAACTTCTTGATGTATGAATCCTCCAACCATTCTGCAATCTTGTCGTGATATGAGTCATAATGGCATGTAAGAGTGTAAGTAAGTTTGGAAAACTTGACAATATTATGGGGACCTGACATAATCATCAACCAAGGCTGAAGTGCCCCATCCTCCTGACAATTCTCCAAGTGTTTATCAATTTCTTCACATGAAGGATCTAACAGAATCATGTCATGCTTATTTCCTAGATATTTAGGTAAAAAGAAAGTAAGCACAACTTTATCTTTATTATGAAGATTTTTTAGATACGAATCTTCAAACCATTCTAAGATCCTGTCATAAAAATTAGGATGCAAACTATGACTTTTATGTAATGGATTTATCAATGGGGAATACATTATAAGTGGATTCATGACATCAATTAGATCATTAGTTTGAACGCTTCCTTTGATGAGATTGATCGTTTCAAAATGTGAAGCATAAACATTAAAATTCGAACTAACCAAAGAAAAAACATGCAATGTAGAATGTTTGATCTCCATAAGAGAGAGTGCATTGTCTTTTTCAAAAATAAATCGTGTAAAATCATCTTGAAACATGTCTTTTTCCCATGTGAGTGATGAAAGTGAAAGAGTGTCAAATCCGATTTCATAAATGTTATGTTTGAAATTAATTTCACCAAATATTTACATATCTAAAAGATTAGATTGTGATGGGAAAAAGTACGATACCATGGGTAAAATACCATGCACACCAGAATCTAAGAAGAGATCGAGATATAAAGAGTAAAATGAATTAGAAACGAGCATATGAAAAGATTCTCTTGAGCTATGATAATTAACAATGGTATTCTCAAGACATTCATCTTCACTTGCCTTAATACTTTCACTCTCTTTTGGTGATAAATCCTTCAACATAGTATGATCATCTAAATTTGCCTCATGTATGATAAACAATTTAAGAATTTTATAACAAACATATAATCTTTCATGTGGATAAGGTATGATTTGTGGATGAAGGTTTAAGGTTCTTTCTTTAAATTGCAGATCTATATCTCTAATCAGTTTCATAGGAATGTTAGAATGCTTAAGCTGATTTTCATCACCTAAGTGTTCTTCAATAACTGAATTTAAGTGTTGATTAGAGAAATAATTAGAAGAATATGAGCATTCACCTTGAACCAACATCAAATCTTCTTCCACGATGGTGGAAGACTGGATATACAATGCTTCATAGGGAAAACTAGTTTGATTGTCAGTAAGAACCTTTTCAATAGATTCTACCTCCCTTGCTTGTTCAGAATTTTCGAAGGGATTCCTCTCATCCTGCAAACAAAATTATTCTCGCAATTGAGTGATATGATTTGTATATGATTCATCATTCGCGATTGAATATGACTGAATGAAAGGTTGAAAATTTTTCTGAAGATAAATTTCCATTGATTAGTAAAGTCTGAAATTCTTCACATAATTAATTGTAATCATAGTTTTCAAAAGCATCTAAAAATTTATCTATAAACTGAAACCAATCAATAATGTGATATGTTGGAAAAGACTCAAACCAATATTTAATTCGACCCTTGAAAGTAAAAGCAAACAATCTTCACAAAACCTTTAAATAAAAAATATCATGCTTGATGCATTTACACAAAACTCAAAACTTGTTAAGATGGTCTTTTGCAGACACATTCCCCCCACCATCAAAGGTGAGTTTGGACTAGCGAGAGACTGTCTCGTTGGGAATATTGGGTAATGAGAAGTGGAACACATGTTACAACACAATGATTTAGGGAGCCATGAAAAATTAAATAAATTTGAAACAAAGACTCCAGCAAGGCCAACTTGTCAGTCTAGACTACCTTCTAGTGCATTTCAAGATGACACAAGAGAAAAATTTATAAATCTGGAATTATGACAGGCTAAGGGGTAAAACATTTAATCATTAAATTTACCTCGGCTCTCCTTCTAGCACCATTTGTTGACGGAAAAATTTGACTTGCCATCAACTGGATGAATAGATCCGGTCCGGGGTTGTCTAAATATCTCAAGCCGTTTGGTGTAACATATTCTGACGGGTTTAATGGCTCCGTTGGCCAACTAAAGTCCTAAAAATAATAAAAGAAAAGAAACTAATCTAAAATCTATGATTCTAACAAATGATATATTACTGACTAATGTTTATTAAAAAGAAATGTGAATATAAACAATCTATATACAGGTTACAAGGTTTGCATGAAATCTTGCGAAAATTATTGTTTGATAAAGTTTCTGAATCAAATATTAGCAACACTTCTTTTTGTTTTTTTTAAAGATATTAAACAAATAAATACTAAATGAATACGATTGAAACAATGACACAAAAACAGTCAAAGCTAATTAATGTAATCATCGTTTCATTCATAAACAACTCTAAATAAAAGAAAATAATGCATCTACTAACCTCTAACTGATCAATCAACTGAGTTTATCTTCCTGTGTTGTATGAGCTCCTGCATGTACTGTTGTTAAGGGAAACCTATAACATAACAATAATAGCACTTCCATAATACATTCAAAGAAGTATTTGATATTGGAGTAAATTAATAACAACAGGAAGACAACTAATTAAAAATCATGTGATCTTAAGATAATCAATATTTAAGAACGAAATAAAACTCAATTCTTAGTATTGATATTATCCATCATTTAACATTAGAAATAAATTCCACAATAATCAAATGATTGATTGATCACACCTAAAAAATGGAATAAAAAATTATGGACAACATATAACATTTAACAGTATGAAAACACCATATGATGACAAGCTAAAGCTAAAATCAACCATAATAACATTCTCATAATGCAACACTAATGAAAGAACAAAATGGAATAAGCATCACATAGGTCTAAAGCTAAAGATGAATTGCTTTCCCATATTCTTTCTCAAAATCACATGCCCATATTGTAGTTGTGGAAGAATTTTTGGGATAATAGACTCTTAAAGATAAAAAAAAATTAATATATAAATGATAGCAATTAACCATGTATTGATAAAATAGACTAAAGCTAATGCATAATCAATTATTCAAAGAATATGAAGATATTATAATGAAAATAAAATCATTTTACTCACATGACAAAAGCCATTAAACAACCTAGAATTCCATATTCTTCTTTGAAAATACTTGTCCATTCTCCCAAAGATTCCAATCATCCGTTACTCCATTTGAAAAGAAAAAAGTTTACAAAAGAAATAATATACAAAAGAGAAAGGATAAAAATCATCCTCTCAAATTCTTGGATCCCTATGGCTCTGAACTTTCTCATATATTTATACAATGAGTGAATAGCCTGGGCATCACTAATAATTTCCGCCACCTGAAATTTGTCTCATAAAGAGACATCAATATCTCTCAAATTGTACATTGTTTTGAGAAAATTTCTACACGAAAGGTAAATGGGTCCATTTGGGAAATGAGTTTTCAACTGTTTCTTCAAATTCCTCACGGTTTGGCTGTAATCAGTCCTGCAAAATCGCCTATCTGATCTTGACGTCTTTCCAAATTTTATCTGTTGTTGCTCGTAATATTATTTGTAGCAATCTAATATCATTTTTGGATCAATCATCTTAAACGTATTTGGATAATAAAATCAAAGATCTGTATCAAATATTTGATAATAAAAACCTGTGAAACAAAAAGAAACCTAAATTAATAACCTAAAAATTGTGAATAAAGCAAAATCTAGAACAATAAAATAAAAATTGAATTTAAACTAACTATAAGTTCTAAACAAACATTATTTATAATTTCCTTTCAAATATGATCTTAAAATTCTAGAAGCTTCAAGTTAATGGAGAAGAGAAAAATATTAATTTTGTTTTTTTACAAAATCAAACAAATGATAGATAATTCTTTTTATTATTAATATTACTTTTATTTTGAGATGAGATGCAAAATGAAAAAATAATTTAATTAATTAATATCACCAAATGATTTTATGAAAATGAGAAACTAGCCAAGATATTATTTGATGAAGAACTGAACACATTATTCAAAATAGTCAAATAAAAATTAAGGTTTTTGTTTAAATTGATATTTTTATGCTCATTTCTAAATTTTGACATATACTCTTGTAATGAATGTCTATTTGAAAATGTTGATTCTGTAACTCATTATAATTATCAAGATTCTAATGGGGACCCTTTAAATTTTGTAAAAATTAGAGGGAGTTGTTGGGGCCCAACAAGCTGGAAGGCTGGAAGGAGAAAATTAAAAGGCTTAGCACCTTGTTTGAAAAGATTTCCTATAATCATACATATAGAGAGTTCAATAAGGATGCAGATGTTCTTTCAAAGACTTCACTCAGAGATCAAATTCAGGGTGATTATCTATACTCAGTGGGAAGACAACAAGCCATGGGAAGACAATAAGCCAGGTCCTTCTAGGCAATTAAAGTATTATAATCTTCGATAGGCTTACAGAGGGACATCAACGAAGACTTTATTTTTGTCTTTTTCAGTTCAATGTGGTTGTTGTTTGAAATTTGTTTTTGGATATTTTTGTTCAATGCTTGAAATCAGGCACCCTCATATTGAAAAAAAGTTTGTATTGATAACCATAATGTTCCATTTAGTGCTCTTATAGCCTTTTATATTATCTAATATAAAGAGTAATTTTCTTGTTTGGAAAAAAAAAAATGAGATTTAATGATTATACCTTCTTCCCATTTATAAAAGCATTAGTTAACATGATTTACTTTTTCATATTTATTTTTTAACAAGAAATTACAAAGTAGAGTTTTCAATTGCCATTAAATATATTTATACAAATTCAACAGAAATTGATACTTATACTTAATGGACAAAAATAATATTACACTTTTTCTATTTTTTTTTAATTCTACACTTTTTCTATTTTTTTCTTACACCTGTCGTTACATTTCCCAACATGGCATTACTAGGAATGGAAATAAATAGCTTTAACTTTTTATTTAACTTATGAAATAACTGTCACTTTCATGACAGGCGCGTAGTTACAGGAAGTGGCGTGTAAATTTCCACTTGTAATTTGTATTAAATTACAATTTGGGAAATTTTTTTATGGAAAACCTAAAAAAATATGTTATCTAGGCTATACAAACAACATAATTTTTTTAAGTTTTCCTTTCCATTTCTTTTTTTAATATATCAAGTATATCTAATATATCAAGCATTCTTACATTTTGGTTTATTTTCAATATTCTTTTGTATTCTTTTTTATCCTGGGATATTGCTTTTAATATCTTCACTTAATTCTACAAAAGCAACGTTAGTATACTTTAGTTAAAACCTTGATTTGTATGTTTTCCAAATTGATCAATACTTTAATAAATTCTCTACTAGAAGAGCTTTTAGACCGCACCAAGGAGTCATCCTCCAACCTTAATATGATATAACTCTTAGACAACCTCTATGTAAAAGCCTTTCATTGATCAACATGTACATCTTCCAATCCTATTGTTTGAGAATTCTTCTAACCATGCTACCAAAATTTTTGTCTTCTTATTGGATTTGTAGCATCAGGTAATACAAACATAACTTTACCATCAGATGTATTTAACAAAGCTTAAGGGAGTTGATTATGCCCATCTAGGAATCAATCCCCAAGCTAACCTTTCCAATAAATTCCCAGACATGACTATATATTTCCATGTATTTAAGCATTTATGATTGTTTTTATAGGTAACTCAATCCATTTTAAATAAGTCAATGGATTTATATATGTTTGCAATTCTTTTCCATTTAACTAGATTTAACTAAAGAAATTCCATCTTTTTCTCTTCTTCCTATCCATAAGAAGTGAAAGAACTTTTTCATTATCTTTTTCTAGAATTTCAATGTGTATGTAGGTCATAAAATGTAAGTCTAACACCTAAACATACAAAACAATCTAATGCTATCTCATATCAAATTCATGAATAACCCTATAAAAAAATTACTTTATGAATGTTTAGAACCTCAAACATATATAATTTCATAAACCCATTTAACACACAATCTGCCTTGAGAATTTAGTGGTTGCAATCACTTTCATTGCATTGGCTACTTTCATTTAGGTTTGGTTTAATTGGGAAGAGTTATAATTAATACTATCTGAGTAACTATTAAACATACTTAAATAATAGTTATACATCCTTGCATTGCAATTGCAATCTTTTTTTTTTAATAATTATTTTTATTATTAATATAAAGAGTTTTTATTCTGAATAGTTATTTACTGGTTGGCTAGTTTTTTTATCATTTTTTACCAATCTTTGAAAAAAAATTAAATAGCATTGCTATTTTTTCCATTTGTTTGAAATGGAATACTACTCACTATTAAAATGGTAAAATTTTAAAATGATAGGTAACAAAAAGTCTAACAATTTAATTTTTAAAAGTAATAAACTATCTTAATATGGTGGTAGGACAACTTGACAGCATGCAGAAAGATTTAATATAATGTAGTTCAATATGGTGGTAGGACAACTTGACAGCATGCAAAAAGATTTAATATAATGCAGTTCATTTGTACTAGGATGATACTTGGCAAGAAGTCAGAAGATTTGTCTAACAACATAAAAATATAGAAAGATTTAATATATTACAATTTATCTGTATTGATATTTAATACATTGCTGTATTGATATTTAATACATTGCAGTGATTTGGCTCAATATTTACCTCACATGAATATATTTGGAAAGGTATGAGGATTACTTTTTAATTAAACACATACATTGTATGTCACTCTAAGACCTATACACTGTTATTTATGCACTGTAAATCAATTGACTTTGAACTGGAAAAACTTAAGATTCAAATATAATTCATAATCAATTGATATGTAAGAAAAGTTGCTTAATTATTTTAGCTTCTATATCATTCATGGTTAATTGATATTTAAAATTCTTTACTTAAGGATTTTAAATCCATGATTAATTGATATCTAAGATCAATTATTTAAGGATTTTAAATCCCAATAAAATATAAATGCCAATTAAATTATTTTCCAATATATATTCCAATATTCCAATAAAATATGAAATGTGTTTATCAATATCTGTTAGACAAACTTTCCTTGTCATTTTCAACAAAAAGTTACTTAAGGATTTTAAATCCCAATAAAATATATATACCAATTAAATGGTTTCCCAATATATATTCCAATATAATATGAAATGTGTTTATCAATGTCTGGTGGACAGAATTTCTTGTCATTTTCAACAAAAAGTGCTGCTGTGAGTTTGTAAGTCCATATCGTTAAGTGAAGATTTTATAAGATCTTGCTGGTAAAAGCAGAGTACATTTGTATGTCACCGGCCAGTCTAAGATCAAATTCATGTTTCATTTTTTCCCAAAGGACTAATGACAAGGTACTTCTATATCAGATAGAATGATTAGTTTTCCAGACTGAAGGGTTATCATGATACTATCCAGCTTGAATATTGACTTTTAAGTTTTCAGTGCGTAATCTGAAATTATATATGTTTTTTATTAAAATATAGATATTAGTCTATGTCACTTATAGTAAGATTTTATAGAAATGTAGATAAGAATTTGAGACAATTTTCTCAAGAATATATATATATATATATATATATATATATACACTGCTGTGATAAATATGTTGTTCCAGTCTTGCTATCACCTCTTATCATGGTTCAACTCTTTTCAATAATATATTTTTGCTTGTGTTTATAATTGTGTATGTCTGATTCCAATATTGGTTAAGATTCAAAAGAGATAATTTTAACAAATTCATCTTGCCCATAACAATTTCTATTGCAGTCAATTTGTATTTCAATACCTACTCCTCACTTTTAAGGTGGCAAAGATTCTAACAATTTATCTTTTTCAGTGATGGGCTGTCTTAGCATGCAGGTAGGACAGCATGTGGAAATATTTACTGGAGTACGTTCAATCTGTACAAAGTATTCAATTTGGATTGCAGTACTTCTCAGGGTTAAGGTGAAAAAATGTCTTAGCAATTTACTTCTTCCCGTCGTTGGCTGTCTTAGCATTCAGGTCATTGGCTGTTTTTAACATGCAGGTAGGACAGCAGAAGCATGTGGAAATTTTTGATGGAGTACACATTCAATTTGTAACCAATACTCATTACTAGGGTGGCAAAAAGTCCTGAGATGTATTTAATGGAGTACATTCAATTTGTAACAAATACTTCCCATTATTAGGTTGGTAAGTGGTAAAAAGTTTTAATGACATATTTAATCTTCACTTTGAAAACCTTTTCTTTCTTAGTTGCTATATTTTCGTAATAAACATAAAAAATACTTGGTTCAATACTCAAATTCAAATGAGAAGTATGATCATTATTTTTTAATTGATTGAGCTATGTAGCTAAATCTCAAAGCTTCTCTCCAAAAGCTTTTTATACTCTGCTGATGTTATCATTCAGACCTTATATTTTTATGCTCTGCTCATGTTATCGTTTAGATCTTATCTGAGTTTATGAAAATAGACATCTCTATATTCATCATGATTTGCGGGGTTTTGTTCATCTACATTTCCTATCAGTTTATATAAAAATTAGTTTTACTAGAAAAACTTTTTGGATAAATACTGTGTAAGAAATTTTGAAACTTTCAATTAGATTCGAAAGATTGAGTGAACACTCCATTTTATTTGTTCTTAATGATGGGTTGAATGTTCACTGGAAAATTTCTTACACAATATTTATCCAGAAAATTTGTCTAGCATTATGACTAACTATAAAAACCTATATGCTCAGAAAAATTAGCCTTATTACAGCAAGTCCATATCTTTATACTTGTAGATTTATAATGTTTTTAAAACATAAAGGAAAAATCTATAGAAGTGTCCACTGGAACTGATGGAGGGATGTGCTTCCAGTTATGAATTTTGGGCTTGCAAATCTGGTCTGATAAGAACAGCCCAAAAAACAACTCTGCCATATGCATCTAAAACTCAGGATATGAAAAGCTATCTTTAAGCTTGTTTGCTTAATTCATGGCCATGTTTTGAACTGTTATGGCAGACAACATTTATCAAATACTATCTTTGAATGGAGATATGGTAACAAAATTGTTTTTTTATTTAGCATGCAATCCATTTTCTTCTTCCTAGCACTTTAGTCTATCTGTGTATTTCATGTTCAGTGCAAGTTTTCTTTCTTGAGGTTGGACCTTGATCATGGCCATGCAGTGATAGTTTTACTGCTCCATCCCAACTCCTCTTCCTACCACTTATCTTAGCTTGGATCATTGATTGTTGTTTTTCTACAGGTCTCGAGTATGTTAAAGTAGATCATAAACAAATTGTATAATAATTGCATTAATGTCGGTAGAAAAGGAGCGATCTTCCCAAAAAAAAATTCATGATTAGCATTTTCAAGACTGAAGGGTCCCGGGACATTGTGTTTTGAATAATTAAAAAAAATAGAAGGATCCCATGACATTTTGTTTTGGATATTAAACTTTCATGATTATCTTGATATATTTTTATAAGTAAAATATAATTGAATTGAGAGAGTGAAGTGTTTTTACGGAAGGAGATATGTAATCACAGTGATTTGATATATGAAAATGAAATAAAAAGTTGGTATATTTAATGCAAAAGTGAAAAGAAATTAATAATAAAATATATTAAAATTTGATATATGATAATGAAACAAAAAGTTGTTATATTCAATATAAATGTGAATTTTTTTTATTAATAATAAAAGATATTATATAACAAATAATATATGACAATAAATAAAAAGTTGGTATATTTAATGTAAAAGTGAAATTTTTTTATTAATAATAAAATATATTATAATTTAATATATGATAATGAAACAAAAATTTGATATATTCAATATAAATGTGAAAACAAATTAATAATAATAAAATATATTATATAACAAATGATATATGACAATGAAATAAAAAGTTGGTATATTTAATGCAAAAGTGAAAAGAAACTACTAATAATAAAATATATTATAATTTGATATATGATAATGAAACAAAAAGTTGATATATTTAATATAAATGTGATTTTTTTTTATTAATAATAAAATATATTATATAATAAATGATATATGACAATGAAATAAAAAAGTTGGTATATTTAATGGAAAAGTGAAAAGAAACTACTAATAATAAAATATATTATAATTTGATATATGATAATGAAACAAAAAGTTGATATATTTAATATAAATGTAATTTTTTTTATTAATAATAAATTATATAACAAATTATAGTAAATTTATTTATTATTAATAATAATAATAATAATCTAAACCTGTGACTTTTTAAGAGGAAACACATGTTCTTAACCATTAGGTCCACTCAAGCTGTATATATAATGTGATATATCACAATGAAATAAAAAGTTGATGTATTCAATGTAAAAGTGAAAAAGAAACTATTAATAATAAAATATATTGTATAACAAATTATAGTAAATTTGTTTTTTTATTGATTAAATTTTATTTAAAGTTGATATAAAGTTAATATTGTTTGTTCAATACCATTTGGAAGCAGTTTTACATGTGTATTATTTTATATGTTGATTTAATAACGACAAAAAATGATAAAACATGATTTAAAATAGAAAGAAAAAGTTAGAAATTGAAATGCTTAGAAATAGTTTCAGTGTTCAAATCCACTTGCATCACATGGTCTTCAATTGCATGGTGCATCACATGGTCTTCAACTGCATGGTGCATAGGACAGGACGCACAATCTATAGAAGTGTTCAAAGGAATAGACATAGGAGACACCATGATTTCAAGAGGAAGGTTGAAGTGGACCACCATGCACCCATGAGTGATTCACTTAGTAAACCTTTGGAATAACATGTGTGTTCATGGGATATTAAATAATACCCCTAATTTCTTCTCTAGGTCCCAAAATTTCATTGGTAATACACTCTCCCAACACATTTTAAAAATAAAATGGTCCCCTGTTTTCACCATATACTATAGGTACCATTGTTTTCATGTTATTTTTTATATCCCTTATTATTTATACTCCTAGTATGTTGGTCCCAATATTATACATATATATGTGACATCTACTTTAGAAAATGTTGTATATCATATGCTACTTGAGCTTTTAGTGAGGATCATCAAACATGTTCCTTAAGAATCAAAAGGCCACTTCATCTTTAGATCCCTTTATGAAATTTGTGGCCATTTTCATTGTTTTTTTAGAGATTTTTGATGGTTCATCGAGATCTTCGATAAGGTACAATGACTACAGATGCATCACCCTACTCCTTCGTGAGATTCTTCACATCCAACAAAAAACTTACAAAAACGTATCTCCTCACATTACTAATTCAAGGCTAATCACATCTTACTTCCAGCCTCTTGATAATTCCAATAATAAAAGGTGACAGTGATCCAATACGAGCATTTACAAGTTATGTAGGCTTCCAACAACACTTCTTACTTTCAGTCTCATGAAGATTTAAATTGGAAAAATAATTATATCTTACCAAAGACCCATATTCAAAGGGACAATTTCATTAATACTTCCAAAGTATACAATTAATTAATGTAGAATTCCTGCAGAAACCCCGATAGATCTAGACTTCTAGTTAAATTAAACACATGCAATTTGCTAATATTCAAGAGATGAGAGAATTTTTTTGCTCCATAAATCAGAGAATTATATTAATAAAAAATGAATATACATGAGCAACCATCCTCAAAAAAAGAGAGGAGGTGAATATATAGAATTTCCAACATAGAAATTCTAGTAAAAAAAAGCTAGAAATAGCTAAAATAGGTGTCATAAGCTAAGGGAGACCACATAGTTCGACCTAGACCACTAAAGATACATGTCACACACT
>ML789170.1:120227-163830 GCA_009831015.1 Picea engelmannii | reverse complement strand
AAATTTTGTTAGTTGAAATGTCCCCCCAAATATGTATACCCTTAGATTAATTTTAAAAACTCCTTCACACCCTTAATACCCTCCAATATATTAAATTAACTTTTAACTATTTTTAGATCCCCCAATATGAAACCATGTGATATGATATTGGTTTACCAATGAATCCCCAATGCATGTTCCCTACCAAAGACTACAATAACATGATAGTGGTGACAATATCCAATTGTTTCCCTCTATAAACTGGCATGACATCACAATACTCTGCCTCACACTCTCTCAAACTTAGGATGACATCCCTTGTTTCAATAGCACATTGTTCTCCAACCCTATTGTTCTCATGAAACTATTGCATAAACCCTTATTTCCAATGATTCCATTGTAGAGTTAGATTTGTGACATTACCATTCATTTCCACAACATCCTTCTCACATTGCATTAATCCTTTTTGTAGGTTCTTAAAATCACAAGAATGTGACAATGCTTGTGTTAATGACAATGTGCCATTGTTGTGCCCCCACAAAGACTCAAACTGACCAAATCCAAGAAGTGTGGCATTGGAGAAACTCCCAACCTCTTCCTTTTCATGCATACAATACCCTCTTCAGTAGACAAGATTGGTGTTAAACCATTGATCGAACAATTCATCTATCACATAGGAGCAGCCTCCACCATTGTAGAATTCATAACATAGATTGAAATTGTATAAATTGTACAATGGATAGGAGAAATGATAAGTTGATGCCAATTGATTGACTTCATTCTCACCACCTTCATGTAAATACACATGTTGAGAGTAGGATCACCTTCCTCATTACTAGGACACCTCATGGTAGGGGACACATAATGTTTGCAGATGTAATGCACCCCTCTTTGGCACTTAGTCATCATTAAAGAAGGAGAACCTCTATATTCACTTTCCTATCCACCTAAAAGTTGAGGTTACATAGAACATGATAAAATTCTATTATATGATCGAATTCATTCCCTATAGACATAGCTTGTTAGTAGAGTTTATCATGAGAGATGTTAGTTGAGAGAGTTCAATCATAGAGGGATTTTATAATTACCATGGAATCACCAATTACAATGGCCTTACGAGCTTTTTTTCCCATAAGAAAAATGAGGCCCTACCTAATATTGAGTGCTTCCACCTCATTATTCATGGTATTTTCAAGCCCCCAAGCATATTCCAAGTCTTTTCTTCCTTCAAAGTCATAAATGACCCCTCACACTTGCTTCCCCTACACGGTAGATCTATCTTAAACCAATTTAATAAGGGCATATTAATTTATTATTTGATCCCTCTTGATACTTAATAAATTCAAAATTAAAATGAATCTTTATAATATAAAATTAAAATATGCAGGGAATATGATTATTGAAAATCAACCTAGTTTGAATTTTCACTATAAACTATTTTTTTTGTAATTATTCAAAAGTATAAAAGGGTTGTTGTGGAAACTAAACCTATAATGAAACTAACTACAATAAGAATATAAATTGCACTAAGAAGTGATAAAGTGAAACATAAATTTTCACCTTGACCAGAGATTCTAATATTTAAACTTTTATTTATTTATGTGTTGTTAGAGGCTACAATAAACTAATAGTGTTGTTTATTTAAACTAGATTATCAATAAATTATCAAAGCATAAATAGTCTATGCATATTTGAAGAGTACGTGAGAAAAGGGAAATTCAATTAATTAATAAAATGGCATGAGAATGATGTCACATCAACATTAATGCATTGGATCCTATCAGAACTCCAAGTTAAGCACTCTTACGCTAGAAAAAAAGGTACTATATAATAGAAGGCAAGATAAGCTTTTACAACTCTTTAAGCTAGATCCTAGGAATATTTGGAGGCAAATTCTAACTTGTAAAAATAAAGAGACCAATATGATTCCTTTGAGGGACTAGATTTCTACTTTAAAAATATTTACTAATCCCTGAATGTCATGGACAACATTCAAACCCTTTCTATATAGGAATAAGTTTTTTTCTTTAGAAGGAATAGAATTTAGGGTTAAAAGGCTTGCAAATGGGAAAGTTAATGACATCAAAGGATGCCAAGTATAAATCCTATAAATTGGAGGGCCTATCCTCATCCCTTAAATTCACAATATTTCAATTTAGCAATCAAGTCGGGTTTCCCTAAACCTTTGAATCAAAGTCTCATTGTTCCTATTTTAAAAATAATAGATAAAAAATACCTCTAATTATAATACCATTATGATTAAACCTCTTTTAGCCAATTTATATGGAATTATTCTAGAAAATAATACCAGTGCATGGATAGAAAGCCATGAAAAAAGAACTAAAATCCAGGTTGGATTTAGGATATATCATTCAATTATGGATCACCTTGTTACACTGAGGATCATTTTCGATGAGTGCCGCAATATAAAACAATCTCCTATGTTGATTCATTGACTTTAAAAAATCATTTGACATAGTGCTTATAATTAACCTTTGGAATATATTAGAAGAGCTAAAATTTCCTTTCGAGTGGATAAGTTTGTATGAGAATGTTATTGAAAAGTTTAAGAACACTAAGGGCTAGTCTAAAGAAATCAATTGTAATATAGGAGTTAACCATGGTTGTCCCCTGTCCCTTAACCTTTTTGGCATATACATCGACACATTAGAGGGTTTCTTGGAGGAAGTAGGGTGTGTCAACATGTCTCTATCTAGAATAGTCAACATCATTCTTCTTTATGTTGATGATATGGTTCTTACGGTGAGGAGTTCCTATAATATCAACAAGAAACTAAAATATTTCAAGGATTTTTGCTGTGGTATGGGTACGACTATTAACACTAACGAAACAAAGGTTATTATAATAAAATCCAAAAATATCACTTACACTAATGTTATGTATGGAAACAACAACTTGGAGGAAGTGACTCGGTGGGGTAGCGTATGTATACCTCTGTAGAATTTAGTGTTCAAATCGTTGTGCAGAGGAGGTCCCTTGTTGATCCAGGTGGATTTCGGCAAACACCCACCTTTTTCAACTGGCTCAAAATAGTTTTCTGGCAAATTTGGCAATTTACTATTTTTAGCAGTTTTTAACTTCCGGGGCCATTTTGAGGGCCCAAATGAAGGTTTTTCAAGATCAAGGTTCTGAATGATAGACAAAGTCATGATTGAGCCCCAAAATTGAATCTCCTTGAGGATACCTTTCCAATGAGCTATCATACGCCTAAAATGTAGATCGTATGCAAAAGTTAAGACCCCGGGAAGTTGATGTACTAACTTACCCAAACGGGGCCCACATGACTTTTGGCACTTCATCTCCTAAGGTTAGGTTTTTGGATGTCTAGGAATTTTGGCATTCCTGTTTATTTTAAAAATGCCTTTAGAGCCTCATTGTAATCATCTTCTTGCGAATGCGAGTAGCCGTCACTTCTCTTCTCATAGATAAGCTGCCACCATTCTAGCGAGTCTTTCACTTTGTATTTTTACAGTCTTTGTACATTTATTTCATTAATAGAAATCATGTATTAATGTATATCTGTTTTTATGGTTGCATCTCTGATACATTTATGTTATATTATTGAATATCTGTGATATCTCTGTGCATTTCTTTATTATATCTCTGATCTCATTTCGTGCTGAAGATAATCCGGATCAGTGGTATCAGAGGAGGCCGCTCTTGATCATTTTTTCAGTGCATGTACGCGACAAGGTTCGAGTATAGCAAGTTGGGTCTCAAGATTGTCTCTCTTGAAGAAAATATCTCTCGCACACCCAATAAACCCTCAATGGCAGAAGAAAAGAAAAACGACAGAGCGAACGATCCTATCAATCTGTTGCTTAAGCAAGCTCTCACGCGATAGAGGGACGAAATGATGGAGAATTTTTCCCACATCCTTAAATGCATACTGATAGCATTAGGCACATCTTCATCAAACGGCCACTTTGGAGGCACCTCGCCTTTCAAGGTACAAGTTAATTTTGATATTTCTGTATTTGAAGGACAGATAGATGTAGAAGCCCTAGAAAAATGATTAACTCTATTAGAAGGTTATTTCTCTGTTCACAACTTTCCCGACAAAGAAAAGATCACCTTCACACTCCTTAAATCTCTCCCTCATGTCAAACATTGGTGGGAAACTTACTGGGAGAAAAGTTCCATAGAGGATTCTGGAATATATGGGGTTGATCCCACTTGGGATTTATTTTTGGATGTAGTAAAGGAACATTATTACCATGTTGGCAACTATGAGGACCAGTACATGAGATGGACCACACTATGGCAAGAGAGGGGCCAAGAAGCTCCAGAGTCCACCAATACCTTCCATAACTTGTGCACCAAGATGGGTATCAAAGACTCTGAGCGACATTTGGTTCTGAAATACCGTGGGGCTCTACACAGATACATCCAGACTAAAATGGATTTTCTAGACATCTCATCACTCGGTGTTGCTTATCGATATGCTATTAAAATTTAGTAGAAATTTAAGCACCAGAACAAATGGGAATTCAGGTCTGCAAATCTGCAACAACCAAAGTATGAAAAAGATGGCCCTAACAAACAGTCTCCTGAAAACCAGTCCAAGACACAGGAAAAGAAGGGTCACGGGAAGACAAAGAAGGACACCGAAAAATGGTGTGATTTCCACAAAAGCCCTTGGCACAACACCGATGAATGTCGCTCAAAATAGTCATTGGTGGCTGATATCAAAGACAAGGACCCGAACCCTGATTCAAAATCTGATTATGAAAATACTGGTAAAGGACAGATCATTGACGCAAACCCCACTGCTATTGTCGCGACTGCAACAATTCAACCAAAATAACCAACAGATACTGAAGAGGGGGAGCGCCTTTTTCATTCATAGATGTGGGTGAAGGGGACCCCGCTGCATTTTATTGTTGATAGTGGAAGCCATAAAAACCTCATCTCATCAGAGGTCGTCAAACAGTTGGGATTGTCGACAACACCACACCCGCAGCCATACAACATCAGGTGTCTTCGGCAAGGACGAGATCTCTGTGTCAGCCAACAGTGTCGATTGTCATACATCATCCAACCCTTCAAGGATGAGGTATTATGTGATGTTTTCCCACTGGATGTCTATGATATTCTCTTGGGCAAACCATATATGTGGAAGAGCCATGTTATTTATGAGTCTCGACCCTACAGTGTCATTGTTTCTCTAGGAGGTCATCTCTACAGAATACTAGAGGTAGTTCAAACTACTCTTCCACCTAAAAGGTGCCACAAGGTAGTATCTCATACTGCAAAATTTAGCTTCTTCACAATCTATTCAAAAGGAGAACAGAAGGACACTGCAACCACGACAACCTCGCCCCAAGCACCTTCTATCAAACAGAAGCAAGTCGACAAGGTTGTAGTAAAGTGAAAAGATTCCTTCTTCACATCATCCTCTCATGTAGCCTGGCTTTTTGAACAAACTCAACCTCAATAGGTTCGTGAAAAACTTCCACAAACTGAGTAGCCCAATGTCTCCAGCAAGGCAAACAGCTCACCAAGATGAAGATTCAACAAACGCTTTTCCCTCTCCCCCGGGAACTCAACGCCATGGATAACATGCTTCCTAAGGAGGGAGGATTTATCTAGGTGGATATCGGTGGCCACCCACTTTTTCCGATTGGCTCAAAACAATTTTCTGGCAAATTTGGCACTTTACTATTTTTAGTAGTTTTTAAATTCTGGGGCCATTTTGAGGGCCCAAATGAAGGTTTTTAGAGATAGAGGTTCTCACTGATAGAAAAAGGAATGATTGAGCCCCCAAATTGAATCTCCTCGACGATACCTTTCCAACAAGCTATCATACGCCTAAAATGAAGATCGTATGCAAACGTTACGACCCCAGGAAGTTGATGTACTAACTTACCCAAACGGGGCCCACATGAATTTTGGTGCTTCATCTCCTAGGGTTAGGTTTTTGGATGTCTAGGACTTTTTGCATTCCTGTTTATTGTAAAAATGCCTTCAGAGAATCATTGTAATCATCTTCTTGCGAAGGTGAGTAGCCATCACTTCTCTTCTCAGAGATAAGCTGCCACCATTCTAGCGAGTCTTTCACTCTATATTTTTACAGTCTCTGTACATTTATTTCATTAATAGAAATCATGTATTACTATATATCTGTGTTTATGGTTGCATCTCTGATACATTTCTGTTATATTATTGAATATCTGTGATAACTCTGTGCATTTCTTTATTATATTTCCGATCTCATTTCGTGCCAAAAATAATCCGGATCAGTGGTATCAGAGGAGGCTGCTCTTGATCATTTTTTCAGTGCATGTCCCCGACGAGGTCCGAGTATAGAAAGTTGGGTCTCAAGCTTGTCTCTCTTGAAGAAAATTTCTATCACACACCCAAGAAACCCTCAATAGTAGAATAAAAGAAAAACAACAGAGCGAACGATCCTATCAATCTGTTACTTGAGCAAGCTCTCACGCGACAAAGGGACGAAATGATGGAGAATTTTTCCCACATCCTTAAACGCATGTCGATAGAATTAGGTGCATCTTCATCAAGAGGCCACTTTGGAGGCACCTCACCTTTCAAGGTACAAGTTAATTTGGATATTCCTGTATTTGAAGCACAGATAGATACAAAAGCCCTAGAAAAATGGTTAACTCTGTTAGAAGGTTATTTCTCTATTCACAACTTTTCCGACAAATAAAATATCACCTTCGCACTCCTTAAATCTCTCCCTCATGTCAAACATTGGTGGGAACTTGCTGGGAGAAATGTTCCACAGAGGGTTCTGGAATATATGGGGCCGATCCCACTTGGGATTTTTTTGTGGATGCTGTAAATGAACAGTATTACACTGGTGGCAACTATGAGGACCAATACATGAGATGGACTACACTGCGGAAATATAGGGGCCAAGCAGTTGCCGAGTTCACCAATACCTTCCATAACTTGCGCACCGAGCTGGATATCAAAGACTCCGAGTGACATTTGGTTCTGAAATACCATGGGGCTCTACACAGATACATCCATACTGAAATGGATTTTCTGGACATCTCATCACTCGGTGTTGCTTATCGATATGCTGTTAAAATTGAGTAGAAATTTAAGCTCCAGAACAAACCGGAATTCAGGTCTAAAAATCCGCAACAACCAAAGTATGACAAAGACGACCCTAACAAATAGTCTCCCGAAAACCAATCCAAGACACAGGAAATGAAGGGTCACGGGAAGACAAAGAAGGACACCGAAAAATGGTGTGATTCCCACAAAAGCCCCTAGCACAACAAAGATGAATGTCTCTCAAAACAGTAATTGGTGGCCGAGATCAAAGACAAGGACCCAAACCCTGATTCAGAATCTAATTATGAAAATACTGGTAAAGTATAGATCATTGACACATACCCCACTGCTATTTTCACGACCGCAACAATCCAACCAGAAGAACCAACAGATCCTGAAGAGGGGGAGCACCTTTTTCATTCACAGATGTGGGTGAAGGGGACCTCACTGTATTTTATTGTTGATAGTGGAAGCCAGAAAAACCTCATCTCAACAGAGGTCGTCAAATAGTTGGGATTGTCGACAACACCACACCTGCAACCATACAACATCGGGTGGCTTTGGCAAGGAAGAGATCTTTGTGTCAGCCAACAGTGTCGATTGTCATACGGAATCCAACCCTTCAAGGATGAGGTATTATGTGATGTTTCCCCACTGGATGTCTATGATGTTCTCTTGGCCAAAACATATATGTGGAAGAACCATGATGTTTATGAGTCTCGACCCTGTAGTGTCATTGTTTCTCTGGGAGGTCATATCTACATAATACTAGAGGTATTTCCAACTAATGTTCCACCTAAAAGGTGCCGCAAGGTAGCATCTCATACTAGAAAATTTATCTTCTTCACAATCTGTTAAAAAGGAGAACATAAGGACACTGCAACCACTACAGCCTCACCCCAAGAACCTACTATCAAACAAAAGCAAGTAGACAAGGTTGCAGAAAAGAACAAAGATTCCTTCTTCACATCATCCTCTCATGTATCCTGAATTTTTGAATATCCTTTGCCCCAAATGGTTCATGACAAACTTCCACAAACTGAGCAGCGCGACGTCTCCAGCAAGGCAAGCAACTCACCAAGATGCAAATTCAGCAAACGCTTTTCCCTCTCCCATGGGAACTCAATTCCATGGAGACCATTGCTTCCTAAGGAGGGAGGATTGATCCAGGTGGATATCAGTGGCCACCCACATTTTCTGACTGGCTCAAAACAAGTTTCTGACAAATTTGGCAATTTACTATTTTTAGTAGTTTTTAAATTCTGGGGCCATTTTGAGGGCCCAAATGAAGGTTTTTTGAAATTGATGTTCTCAATTATATAGGAAGGAATGATTGAGCTCCCAAATTGAATCTCCTTGACAATACCTTTCCAACAAGCTATCGTATGCCTAAAACGGATATTGTATGCAAAAGTTACGACCCCGGGAAGTTGATGTACTAACTTACCCAAACGGGGCCCACATGACTTTTGGCGCTCCATCTCCTAGGGTTAGGTTTTTGGATGTATAGGACTTTTGGCATTCCTGTTTATTGTAAAAAGGCCTTCAGATCCTCATTGTAATCATCTTGTTGTGAATGCGAGTAGCCGTCACTTCTCTTCTTAGAGATAAGCTGCCACCATTCTAGCGAGTCTTTCACTCTGTATTTTTACAGTCTCTGTACATTTATTTCATTAATAGAAATCCTGTATTACTATATATCTGTGTTTATGGTTGCATCTCTAATACATTTCTGTTATATTATTGAATATCTATGATATCTCTGTGCATTTCTTTATTATATCTCTGATCTCATTTCGTTCCGAAAATAATCAGGATCAGTGGTATTAGAGGAGGTTGCTCTTGATCATTTTTTCAGTGCATGTCCCCGATGAGGTTCAAGTATAGAAAGTTGGGTCTCGAGCTTGTATCTCTTGAATAAAATTTCTCTCACACACCCAAGAAACCCTCAATGGTATAAGAAAATAAAAACAACGGAGCGGAGGATCCTATCAATCTGTTGCTTGAGCAAGCTCTTACGCGACAAAGGGATGAAATGATGGAGAATTTTGCCCACATCCTTAAATGCCTGTCGATAACATCAGGCGCATCTTCATCAAGTGGCCAATTTGGAGGCACCTTGCCTTTCAAGGTACACGTTAATTTTGATATTCCTGTATTTGAAGGACAGATAGATGCAGAAGCCCTAGAAAAATGGTTAACTCTGTTAGAAGGTTATTTCTCTGTTCACAACTTTTCCGACAAAGAAAAGATCACCTTCACACTCCTTAAAGCTCTCCCTCATTTCAAACATTGGTGGGAAAATTACTGGAAGAAAAGTTCCACAGAGGATTCTGGAATATATGGGGCAGATCCCACTTGGAATTTTTTTGTGGATGAGATAAAGGAACAATATTACCTTGTTGGCAACTATGAGGATCAATACATGAGATGGACCACACTATGGCAAGAGAGGGGCCAAGCAGTTCCAGAGTTCATCAATACCTTCCATAACTTGCGCACCAAGATGGGTATCAAAGACTCTGAGCGACATTTGGTTCTGAAATACCGTGGGGCTCTACGCAGATACATCCAGACTGAAATGAATTTTCTGGACATCTCATCACTCAGTGCTTCTTATCGATATGCTGTTAAAATTGAGTAGAAATTTAAGCACCAGAACAAACGAGAATTCAGGTCTGCAAATCCGCAGCAACCAAAGTATGACAAAGACAACCCTAACAAATAGTCTCCCGAAAACCAGTCCAAGACACATGAAAAGAAGGGTCACGAGAAGACAAAGAAGGACACAGAAAAATGGTGTGATTTCCACACAACACCAGTGAATGTCGCTCAAAACAGTCATTGGTGGCTGAGATCAAAGATAAGCACCCGAACCCTGATTCAGAATCTGATTATGAAAATACTGGTAAAGGACAGATCATCGATGCAGACCCCACTGTTATTGTTGCGACTGCAACAATTCAACCAGAAGAACCAACAGATCCTGAAGAGGGGGAGTGCCTTTTTCATTCATAGATGTGGGTAAAGAGGACCCCGCTGCATTTTATTGTTGATATTGGAAGCCAGAAAAACCTCATCTCAGCAGAGGTTGTCAAACAGTTGGGATTGTCAACAACACCACACCCACAACCATACAACATCGGGTGGCTTCGGCAAGGACTAGATCTCCGTGTCAGCCAACAATGTTGATTTTCATGTGGTATCCAACCCTTCAAGGATGAGGTATTATGTGATGTTTCCCCACTGAATTTATGTGATGTTCTCTTGGGCAAACCATATATGTGGAAGCGCCATGTTGTTTATGTGTCTCGACCCCGCAGTGTCATTGTTTCTTTGGGAGGTCATCTCTATAGAATACCATAGGTAGTTCCAACTACTGTTCCACCTAAAAGGTGCTGCAAGGTAGTATCTCATACTGCAAAATTTAGCTTCTTCACAATCTATTCAAAAGGAGAACAAAAGGACACTACAACCACTACAGCGTCGCCCCAAGCACCTTCTATCAAACAGAAGCAGGTCGACAAGGTTGAAGAAAAGTGCAAAGATTCGTTCTTCACATCGTCCTCTCATGTAGCCCGACTTGTTGAACAGCCTTAGACTCAATAGGTTTGTGACAAACTTCCACAAACTAAGCAACGCGACGTCTCCAACAAGGCAAGCAACTCACCAAGATCCAGATTCAGCAAATGCTTTTCCCTCTCCCCTAGGAACTCAACACCATGGATACCATTTCTTCCTAAGGAGGGAGGATTGATATAGGTGGATATCGGTGGCCACCCACCTTTTTCGACTGGAAAAAAACAATTTTCAGGCAAATTTGGCAATTTACTATTTTTTGTAGTTTTTAATTTCTGGGGCCATTTTGAGGGCCCAAATGAAAGTTTTTCAAGATCTAGTTTCTCAATGATAGATGAAGGTATTATTGAGCCCCCAAATTGAATCTCCTCAATGATACCTTTCCAACGAGCTATCATACGCCTAAAACGAAGATCGTATGCAAAAGTTACGACCACGGGAAGTTGATGTAGTAACTTACCCAAACGGGGCCACATGACTTTTGGTGCTTCATCTCCTAAGGTTAGGTTTTTGGATGTCTAGGAATTTTGGAATTCCTGTTTATTTTAAAAAGGCCATCAGAGCCTCATTGTAATCATCTTCTTGTGAATGCGAGTACCCGTCACTTCTCTTCTCAGAGATAAGCTGCCACCATTCTAGCGAGTCTTTCACTCTGTATTTTTACAGTCTCTGTACATTTATTTCATTAATAGAAATCATGTATTACTATATATCTGTGTTTATGGTTGCATCTCTGATACATTTTTGTTATATTATTGAATATCTGTGATATCTCTGTGCATTTCTTTATTATATCTCCGATATCATTTCATGCCGAAAATAATCCAGATCAGTGGTGTCAGAGGAGGCTGCTCTTGATAGTTTTTTTAGTGCATGTCCCCGACAAGGTCCAAGTATAGAAAGTTGGGTCTCGAGCTTGTCTCTCTTGAAGAAAATCTCTCTTGCACACCCAAGAAACCCTCAATGGCAGAAGAAAAGAAAAACGATGGAGCGAATGATCCTATCAATCTGTTGCTTGAGCAAGCTCTCACGCGATAGAGGGACAAAATGATGGAGAATTTTTCCCACATCCTTAAATGCCTGCCGATAGCATTGGGCGCATGTTCATCGAGTGGCCACTTTGGAGGCACCTTGCCTTTCAAGGTACAAGTCAATTTTGATATTCCTGTATTTGAAGGACAGATAGATGCATAAGCCCTAGAAAAATGGTTAACTTTGTTAGAAGGTTATTTCTCTATTCACCACTTTTCTGACAAAGAAAATATCACCTTCGCACTCCTTAAATCTCTTCCTCATGTCAAACATTGGTGGGAAACTTACTGGGAGAAAAGTTCCACAGAGGATTCTGGAATATATGGGGTCGATCCCACTTGGGATTTTTTTGTTGATGCGGTAAAGAAACAATATTACCATGTTGGCAACTATGAGGACCAATACATGAGATGGACCACACTGCGGCAAGAGAGGGGCCAAGAAATTCTAGAGTTCACCAATACCTTCCATAAATTGTGCACCAAGCTAGGTATCAAAGACTCTAAGCGACATTTGGTTCTGAAATACCATGGGGCTCTACACAGATACATCCAGACTGAAATGGATTTTCTGTACATCTCATCACTCAGCGATGCTTATCGATATGTTGTTAAAATTGAGTATAAATTTAAGCACCAGAACAAACGGGAATTTAGGTCTGCAAATCCGCAACAACCAAAGTATGACAAAGATGACCCTAACAAACAGTCTCCCAAAAAACAGTCCAAGACGCAGGAAAAGAAGGGTCACGGGAAGACAAAGAAGGACACCGAAAAATGGTGTGATTTCCACAAAATCCCCTGGCACAACACCGATGAATGTATTTCAAAATAGTCATTGGTGGCCGAGATCAAAGACAAGGATCCGAACCTTGATTCAGAATCTGATTATGAAAATACTGGTAAAGGAAAAATCATTGACATAGACCCCACTGCTATTGTCGTGACCGCAACAATTCAACCAGAAGAACCAAGAAATCCTAAAGAGGGGGAGCACCTTTTTCATTCACAGATGTGGGTGAAGGGGACCCCGCTGTATTTTATTGTTGATAGTGGAAGCTAGAAAAACCTCATCTTAGCAGAGGTCGTCAAACAGTTGGGATTGTTGACAACACCACACCCGCTGCCATACAACATCGGGTGGCTTCGGCAAGGATGAGATCTCTGTGTCATCCAATAGTGTCGATTGTCATACGACATCTAGCCCTTCAAGGATCGGGTATTATATGATGTTTCCCCACTGGATGTCCGTGATGTTCTCTTGGGCAAACCATATATGTGGAAGCCCCCTGATGTTTATGAGTCTCGACCCCGCAGTGTCATTGTTTCTCTGGGAGGTCATCTCTACAGAATACCAGAGGTAGTTCCAACTATTGTTCCACCTAAAAGGTGTTGGAAGGTAGTATCTCATACTGCAAAATTTAGCTTCTTCACAATCTATTCAAAATGAGAACAGAAGGACACTGCAACCACTACAACCTCGCCCCAAGCACCATCTATCAAATAGAAGAAAGTCATTAAGGTTGCAAAAAAGACCACAGATTCCTTCTTCACATTGTCCTCTAATGTAGCTCGACTTGATGAACAGTCTCAGCCTCAACAGGTTCGTGAAAAACTTCCACAAACTGAGCAGCGCGACGTCTCTAGCAAGGCAAGCAACTCACCAAGATGTAGATTCAGCAAACGCTTTTTCGTCTCCCCCAGGAACTCAACGCCATGGAGAACATTGCTTCATAAGGAGGGACGATTGATACAGGTGGATATCGGTGGCCACCCACCTTTTCCAACTGGCTCAAAACAATTTTCTGGCAAATTTGGCAATTTACTATTTTTAGCAGTTTTTAACTTCTGGGCCCATTTTGAGGGCCCTAATGAAGCTTTTTAGAGATCAAGGTTATTAATGACATATGAATTAATTATTTTTCCCTCAAATTGAATCTCCTTAATGATACCTTTCCAACGAGCTATCATACGCCTAAAACGGAGATCGTATGCAAAAGTTACGACCCCGGGAAGTTGATGTACTAACTTACCCAAATGGGGCCCACATGACTTTTGGTGCTTCATCTCCTAGGGTTAGGAATTTTGGCATTCCTTTTTATTGTAAAAAGGCCTTCAGAGCCTCATTGTAATCATCTTCTTGTGAATGCGAGTAGCCATCACTTCTCTTCTCAAAGATAAGCTGCCACCATTCTAGCAAGTCTTTCACTCTGTATTTTTACAGTCTTTGTACATTTATTTCATTAATAGAAATCGTGTATTACTATATATCTGTGTTTATGGTTCCATATCTGATACATTTATGTTATATTATTGAATATCTGTGATATCTCTGTGCATTTCTTTATTATATCAGTGGTATCAGAGGAGGCTGCTCTTGATCGTTTTTTCAGTGCATGTCCCCAATGAGGTCCGAGTATAGAAAGTTGGGTCTTGATATTGTCTCTCTTAAATGAAATCACTCTCGCACACCCAAGAAACCCTCAATGGTAGAAGAAAAGAAAAACAACAGAGTGGACGATCCTATCAATCTGTTGCTTGAGCAAGCTCTCACGCGACAGAGGGATGAAATGATGGAGAATTTTTCCCACATCCTTAAATGCCTATCGATAGCATTAGGCGCATATTCATCAAGCGACCACTTTGGAGGCACCTCACCTTTCAAGGTACAAGCTAATTTTGATATTCCTGTATTTGAAGGACAAATAGATGCAGAAGCCCTAGAAAAATGGTTAACTCTGTTAAAAGGTTATTTCTCTGTTCACAACTTTTTTGACAAAGAAAATATCACCTTCACACTCCTTAAAGCTCTCCCTCATGTCAAACATTGGTGGGAAACTCACTGGGAGAAAATTTCCATAAATGATTCTAGAATATATGGGGTCACGAGAAGACAAAGAAGGACACCGGAAAATGGTGTGATTTCCACAAAAGCCCCTGGAACAACACCGATGAATGTCTTTCAAAACAATCATTGGTGGCTGATATCAAAGACAAGGACCCGAACACTGATTCATAATCTGATTCTGAAAATACTGGTAAAGGACAGATCATTGATGCAGGCCCCAATGCTATTCTCACGACCACAACAATTCAACCAGAAGAACCAACAGATCCTAAAGAGGGTGAGCGCCTTTTTCATTCACAGATGTGGGTGAAGGTCACCCCGCTGCATTTTATTGTTGATAGTGGGAGCCAAAAAAACCTCATCTCAGCAGAGGTCGTCAAACAGTTGGGATTGTCGACAACAACACGCTCGCAGCCATACAACATCGGGTGGCTTCGGCAAGGATGAGATCTCTATGTCAGCCAACAATGTCGATTGTCATATGGCATCCAACCCTTCAAGAATGAGGTATTATGTGATGTTTCCCCACTGGATGTCTGTGATGTTCTCTTGGGAAAACCATATATGTGGAAGTGCCATGTTGTTTATGAGTCTCGACCCCACAGTGTCATAGTTTCTCTGGGAGGTCATCTCTATAGAATACCATAGGTAGTTCCAAATACCGTTCCACCTAAAAGGTACTGCAAGGTGGTATCTCATACTGCAAAATTTAGCTTCTTCACAATCTGTTCAAAAGGAGAACAGAAGGACACTGTAACCACTAAAGCGTCGCCCGAAGAACCTTCTATCAAACAGAAGCAAGTCGACAAGGTTGCAGCAAATCACAAATATTCCTTCTTCACATCGTCCTCTCATGTTTCCTGACTTTTTGAACAACCTCAGCCTCAACATGTTCCTAACAAACTTCCACAAACTGAGTAGCGCGATGTCTCCAACAAGGCAAGCAACTCACCAAGATGTAGATTCAACAAACACTTTTCCCTCTCCCCTGGGAACTTAACGCCATGGAGAACATTTATTCCTAAGGAGGGAGGATATATCCAAGTGGATATCGGTGGCCACCCACCTTTTCTGGCTGGCTCAAAACAATTTTCTGGCAAATTTGGCAATTTACTATCTTTAGCGGTTTTTAACTTCTAGGCCCATTTTGAGGGCCCAAATGAAGGCTTTGCAAGATTGAGGTTCTCAATGATATATGAAATCATAATCGAGCCCCCAAATTGAATCTCCTTGATGATACCTTTCAAACGAGCTATCATATGCCTAAAACGGAGATCGTATGCAAAAGTTACGACCTTGGGAAGTTGATGTACTAACTTACCCAAACGGGGCCCACATGACTTTTGGTGCTTCATCTCCTAGGGTTAGGTTTTTGAATGTCTAGGAATTTTGACATTCCTTTTTATTGTTAAAATTACTTCAGAGCCTCATTGTAATCATCTTCTTGTGAATGCGAGTAGTCGTCACTTCTCTTCTCAGAGATAAGCTGCCACCATTCTAGCAAGTCTTTCACTCTGTATTTTACAGTCTCTGTACATTTATTTCATTAATAGAAATCATGTATTATTGTATATATGTGTTTATGGTTGAATCTATGATACATTTTTGTTATATTATTGAATATCTGTGATATCTCTGTGCATTTCTTTATTATATCTCTGATCTCATTTCGTGCCGAAAATAATCTGGATCAGTGGTATCAGGGGAGGCTGCTCTTGATCGTTTTTTCAGTGCATTTTCCCGACAAGGTACGAGTATAGAAAGTTGGGTCTTGAGCTTGTCTCTCTTGAAGAAAATCGCTCTCGCACACCCAAGAAACCCTCTATGGTAGAAGAAAAAAAATGATGGAGCGGACGATCCTATCAATTTGTTGCTTGAGAAAGCTCTCACGCGACAGAGGGACGAAATGATGGAGAATTTTGACCACATCCTTAAACACCTGCCGATAGCATCAGGCGCATCTTCATCAAGCGACCACTTTGGAGGCACCTCTCCTTTCAAGGCACAAGTTAATTTTGATATTCTTGTATTTGAAGGAAAGATAGATGCAGAAGCCCTAGAAAAATGGTTAACTCTGTTAGAAGGTTATTTCTCTATTCACAACTTTTCGGACAAATAAAATATCACCTTCGCACTCCTTAAATCTCTCCCTCATGTCAAACATTGGTGGGAAACTTACTGGGAGAAAAGTTCCACAGAGGATTCTAGAATATATGGGGTCAATCCCACTTGGGATTTTTTTGTGGATGTGTTAAAGGAACAATATTACCCTGTTGGCAACTATCAGGACCAGTAAATGAGATGGACCACACTACGAAAAGAGAGGTCCAAGCAGTTCCAGAGTTCACCAATACCTTTCATAACTTGCGCACCAATATGGGTATCAAAGACTCTGAGCGAAATTTGGTTCTGAAATACCATGGGGCTCTACACAGATACATCCAGACTGAAATGGATTTTCTGGACATCTCATCACTCGGTGCTGCTTATTGATATGCTGTTAAAATTGAGTAGAAATCTAAGCACCAGAATAAACAAGAATTTAGGTCTGCAAATCCACAACAACCAAAGTATGACAAAGACGACCCTAACAAACAGTCTCCCAAAAACTAGTCCAAGACACAGGAAAAGAAGGGTCACGGGAAGATAAAGAAGGACACTGGAAAATGGTGTCATTTCCACAAAATCCCCTGGCACAACACCGATGAATGTATTTCAAAATAGTCATTGGTGGCTCATATCAAAGACAAGGACCCGAACCCTGATTCAAAATCTGATTCTAAAAATACTGGTAAAGGACAGATCATTGACGCAGACCCCACTGCTATTGTCGCGACCACAACAATTCAACCAGAAGAACCAACAGATCCTGAAGAGGGTGAGTGCATTTTTCATTCACAGATGTGGGTGAAGGGGACCTCGTTGCATTTTATTGTTGATAGTGGAAGCCAAAAAAACCTCATCTCAGTAGAGGTCGTCAAACAGTTGGGATTGTCGACAAAACCACACCCACAACCATACAACATCGGGTGGCTTCAGCAAGGAAGAGATATCCGTGTCAGCCAACAGTGTCGATTGACTTATGGCATCCAACCCTTCAAGGATGAGGTATTATGTGATGTTGCCCCAATGGATGTCTGTGATGTTCTCTTGGGAAAACCATATATGTGGAAGCACATGTTGTTTATGAGTCTCAACCCCGTAGTGTCATTGTTTCTTTGGGAGGTCATTTCTAAATAATACCATAGGTAGTTCCAATTACTGTTTCACCTAAAAGGTGCCACAAGGTGGTATCTCATACTACAAAATTTAGCTTCTTCACAATCTGTTTAAAAGGAGAATATAAGGACACTGTAACCACTACAGCCTCACCCCAAGCACCTTCTATCAAACAGAAGCAAGTCGACAAGGTTGCAGAAAATCACAAAGATTCCTTCTTCACATCGTCCTCTCATGTAGCCCAACTTTTTGAACAACCTCAGCCTCAACAGGTTCGTGACAAACTTCCACAAACTGAGCAGCGCGACGTCTCCAGCAAGGCAAGCAGCTCACCAATATGTAGATTCAACAAACACTTTTCCCTCTCCCCTGGGAAATCAATTCCATGCAGAACATTGCTTCCTAAGGAGGGAGGATAGATCCAGGTGGATATCGGTGGCCACCCACCTTTTCCGACTGGCTCAAAACAATTTTCTGGCAAATTTGACAATTTACTATTTTTAGAAGTTTTTAACTTTTGGGCCCATTTTGAGGGCCCAAATGAAGGTTTTTCGAGATATAGGTTCTCAATGATATGTGAAGGCATGATTGAGCCCACAAATTGAATCTCCTCGACAATACCTTTCCAACGAGCTATCATACGCCTAAAACGGAGATCGTATGCAAAAGTTACGACCACGGGAAGTTGATGTACTAACTTACCCAAACGGGGCCCACATGACTTTTGGTGATTCATCTCCTAGGGTTAGGTTTTTGGATGTCTAGGAATTTTGGCATTCATTTTTATTGTAAAAAGGCCTTCAGAGCCTCATTGTAATCATCTTCTTGCGAATGCGAGTAGTTGTCACTTCTCTTCTCAGAGATAAGCTACCACCATTCTAGCGAGTCTTTCACTCTGTATTTTTACAGTCTCTGTACATTTATTTCATTAATAGAAATCGTGTATTACTGTATATCTGTGTTTATGGTTGCATCTCTGATACATTTTTTTTATATTATTGAATATCTTTGATATCTCTGTGAATTTCTTTATTATATCTTCGATCTCATTTCGTGCCGAAAATAATTCGGATGAGTTGTATCAGAGGTGGCTGCTCCTGATCATTTTTTTGGTGCATGTCCCCGATGAGGTCCGAGTATAGAAAGTTGGGTCTTGAGCTTGTCTGTCTTGAATAAAATATCTCTCGCACACCCAAGAAACCTTCAATGGCAGAAGAAAATAAAAACGACGGAGCGAACGATCTTATCAATCTATTGCTTGAGCAAGCTCTCACGCGACAGAGGGACGAAATGATGGAGAATTTTTCCCACATCCTTAAATGCCTGCCGATAGCATCAGGCGCATGTTCATCAAGGAGCCACTTTGGAGGCACCTTTCCTTTCAAGGTACAAGTTAATTTTGATATTCTTGTATTTGAAGGAAAGATAGATGCAAAATCCCTAGAAAAATGGTTAACTCTGTTAGAAGGTTATTTCTCTGTTCACAACTTTTCCGACAAATAAAAGATCACCTTCGCACTCCTTAAAGATCTCACTCATGTCAAACATTGGTGGGAAACTTACTGGGAGAAAATCTCCACAGAGGATTCTGGAATATATGGGGCCTATCCCACTTGGGATTTTTTTGTGGATGCGGTAAAGGAACAATATTACCCTGTTGGCAATTATGAGGACCAGTACATGAGATGGACCACACTGCGAAAAGAGAGGGGCCAAGAAGTTCCAAAATTCACCAATACCTTCCATAACTTGCACACCAAGATGGGTATCAAAGACTCTGAGCAACATTTGGTTCTGAAATACCGTGTGGCTCTACACAGATACATCCAAATTGAAATGGATTTTCTGGACATCTCATCCCTCGGTGCTGCTTATCGATATGCTGTTAAAATTGAGTAGAAATTTAAGCACCAGAACAAACGGGAATTCACGTCTGCAAATCCGCAACAACCAAAGTATGAAAAAGACAGCCCTAACAAACACTCTCCCAAAAACCAGTCCAAGACACAGGAAAAGAAGGGTCACGGGAAGACAAAGAAGGACACCAGAAAATTTTGTGATTTCCGGAAAATCCCCTAGCACAACACCAATGAATGTCGCTGAAAACAGTCATTGGTGGTCGAGATCAAAGACAAGGACCCGAACCTTGATTCAGAATCTGATTATGAAAATACTGGTAAAGAACATATCATTGACGCAGACCCCACTGCTATTGTCGTGACTGCAACAATTCAACCAGAAGAACCAACAGATCCTAAAGAGGGGGAGCACCTTTTTCATTCACATATGTGGGTGATGGGGACCAGGCTGCATTTTATTGTTGATAGTGGAAGCCATAAAAACCTCATCTCAGCATACGTCGTCAAACAGTTGGGATTGTCGATAACACCACACCCACAACCATACTACATCGGGTGGCTTCGGAAAGAATGAGATATCCATGTCAGCCAACAGTGTCGATTGTCATATGACATCCAACCCTTCAAGGATGAGGTATTATGTGATGTTTCCCCACTGGATGTCTGTGATGTTGTCTTGGGAAAACCATATATGTGGAAGTGCCATGTTGTTTATGAGTCTCGACCCTGCAGTTTCATTATTTCTCTGGGAGGTCATCTCTACAAAATAATAGAGGTAGTTCCAACTACTGTTCCACCTAAAAGGTGTCGCAAGGTAGTATCTCATACTCCAAAATTTATCTTCTTCACAATCTATTCAAAAGGAGAACAGAAGGACACTGCAACCACTACAGCCTCGCCCCAAGCACCTTCTATCAAACATAAGCAAGTCGACAAGGTTGCAGCAAAGCACAAAGATTCCTTCTTCACATCGTCCTCTCATGTAGCCTGACTTTTTGAAAAACCTCAGCCTCAAAAGGTTCATGACAAACTTCCACAAACTGAGTAGCGCGACGTCTCCAGCAAGGCAAGCAACTCACCAAGATGCAGATTCAGCAAACGATTTTTCCTCTCCCCTGGGAACTCAACGCCATGGAGACCATTTCTTCCTAAGGAGGGAGGATTGATCCAGGTGGATATTGGTGGCCACCCACCTTTTTCGACTGGCTCAAAACAATTTTCTGGCAAAATACTATTTTTAGCAGTTTTTAACTTCTGGGGCCATTTTGAGGGCCCAATTGAAGGTTTTTTGAGATCAAAGTTCTCAATGATATATGAAGGCATGATTGATCCCTCAATTGAATCTCCTCAACGATACCTTTCCAACGAGCTATCATACACCTAAAACAGAGATCATATGCAAAAGTTATGACCCCGGGAAGTTGATGTACTAACTTACCCAAACGGGGCCCACATGAATTTTGGCGCTTCATCTGCTAGGGTTAGGTTTTTGGATGTCTAGGACTTTTGGAATTCCTGTTTATTTTAAAAAGGCCTTCAAAGCCTCATTGTAACCATCTTCTTGCGAATGCGAGTAGCCGTCACTTCTCTTCTTAGAGATAAGCTGCCACCATTCTAGCGAGTCTTTCACTCTGTATTTTTATAGTCTCTGTAAATTTATTTCATTAATAGAAATCATGTATTACTGTATATTTGTGTTTATGGTTGCATCTTTGATACATTTCTATTTTATTATTGAATATCTATGATATCTCTATGCATTTCTTTATTATATCTCCGATCTCATTTCGTGCTGAAAATAATCTGGATCAGTGGTATCAGAGGAGGCTGATCTTGATCATTTTTTAAGTGCATGTCCCCGATGAGGTCCGAGTATAGAAATTTGGGTCTCGAGCTTGTCTCTCTTGAAGAAAATCCCTCTTGCACACCCAAGAAACCCTCAATGGTAGAAGAAAAGAAAAATGACGGAGCGAACGATCCTATCAATCTGTTGCTTGAGAAAGCTCTCAGGCGACAGAAGGACGAAATGATGGAGAGTTTTTCCCACATTCTTAAATGCCTATCGATAACATCAGGCGCATATTCATCAAGCGACCTCTTTGGAGGCACCTCTCCTTTCAAGGTACAAATCAATTTTGATATTCCTATATTTGAAGGACAGATAGATGCAGAAGCTCTAGAAAAATGGTTAAATCTGTTAGAAGGTTATTTCTTTGTTCACAACTTTTTCGATAAAGAAAAGATCACCTTCGCACTCCTTAAATCTCTCGCTCATGTCAAACATTGGTGGGAAAATTACTGGGATAAAAGTTCCATAGAGGATTCTGGAATATATGGGGCCGATCCCACTTGGGATTTTTTTGTGGATGCATTAAAGGAACAGTATTACCCTTTTGGAAACTATGAGGACTAGTACATGAGATGGACCACACTGCGGCAAGAGAGAGGCCAAGCAGTTCCAGAGTTCAATAATACCTTCCATAACTTGCGCACCAAGATGGGTATCAAAGACTCTGAGCGACATTTGGTTTTGAAATACCGTGGGGCTCTACACAGATACATCCAGACTGAAACAGATTTTCTGGACATCTCATCACTCGGTGTTGCTTATCGATATGTTGTTAAAATTGATTATAAATTTAAGCACCAGAACAAATGGGAATTCAGGTCTGCAAATCTGTAACAACCAAAGTATGAAAAAGATGGCCCTAACAAACTGTCTCCCGAAAATGAATGCAAGACACAGGAAAAGAAGGGTCACGGGAAGACAAAGAAGGACACCAGAAAATGGTGTTATTTCCACAAAATCCCCTGGCACAACACTGATGAATGTCGCTGAAAATAGTCATTGGTGGTCGACATCAAAGACAAGGACCCGAAACCTGATTCAGAATCTGATTCTGAAAATACTGGTAAAGGACAAATCATTGATGTAAACCCCACTGCTATTGTCATGACTGCAACAATTCAACCAGAAGAACCAACTGATCCTGAAGAGGGGGTGCACCTTTTTCATTCACAGATGTCGGTGAAGGGGACCCCGCTGCATTTTATTGTTGATAGTGGAAGCGAGAAAAACTTCATCTCAGCAGAGGTCATCAAACAGTTGGGATTGTCGACAACACCACACCCACAGCCATACAACATCGGGTGGCTTCGGCAAGGACGAGATCTCCATGTCAGCCAATAGTGTCGATTTCCATATGGCATCCAACCCTTCAAGGATGAGGTATTATGTGATTTTTCCCCACTGGATGTCTATGATGTTCTCTTGGGAAAACCATATATGTGGAAGTGACATGTTGTTTATGAGTCTCAACCCCGGAATGTCATTGTTTCTCTGGGAGGTCATATCTATAGAATACTAGAGGTAGTTCCAACTACTGTTCCACCTAAAAGGTGCCACAATGTAGTATCTCATACTACAAAATTTAGCTTCTTCACAATCTATTCAAAAGGAGAACAGAAGGACAATGCAACCACTATGGCCTCGCCCCAAGCACCTTCTATCAAACAGAAGCAAGTCGACAAGGTTGCAACAAAGCACAAAGATTTCTTCTTCACATCGTCCTCTCATGTATCCCGACTTGTTTAATAGCCGCAGCCTCAACAGGTTCATGACAAACTTCCACAAACTGAGCAACGCGACGTCTCCAACAAGGCATGCAACTCACCAAGATGCAGATTCAGAAAACACTTTTCCCTCTCTCCTGGGAACTCAACACTGTGGAGACCATTGCTTCCTAAGTAGGTAGGATTGATCCAGGTGGATATCGGTGGCCACCCACCTTTTTTGACTGGCTCAAAACAATTTTCTGGCAAATTTGGCAATTTACTATTTTTAGCAGTTTTTAACTTCTGGGGCCATTTTGAGGGCCCAAATGAAGGTTTTTCGAGATCGATGTTCTCAATGATAGAAAAATGCATGATTTATCCTCCAAATTTAATCTCCTCGATGATACCTTTCCAACGAGCTATCATATGCCTAAAACGGAGATTGTATGCAAAAGTTACGACCCCGGGAAGTTGATGTACTAACTTACCCAAACGGGGCCCACATGACTTTTGGCGCTCCCTCTCCTAGGGTTAGGTTTTTGGATGTCTATAACTTTTGGCATTCTTGTTTATTTTAAAATGGCCTTCAGAGCCTCATTGTAATCATCTTCTTGCGAGTCCGAGTAGCCGTCACTTCTCTTCTCAGAGATAAGCTGCCACCATTCTAGCGAGTCTTTCACTCTGTATTTTTACAGTCTCTGTACATTTATTTCATTAATAGAAATCATGTATTACTGTATATATGTGTTTATGGTTGCATCTCTGATACATTTCTGATATATTATTGAATATCTGTGATATCTCTGTGCATTTCTTTATTATATCTCCGATCTCATTTCGTGCTGAAAATAATCTGGATCAGTGGTATCAGAGGAGGATGCTCTTGATCATTTTCTCAGTGCATGTCCCTGACGAGGTCCGAGTATAGTAATTTGGGTCTCAAGCTTAACTCTCTTGAATAAAATCTCTCTCACACACCCAAGAAACCCTCAATGGAAAAAGAAAATAAAAATGATGGAGCGGACGATCCTATCAATCTGTTGCTTGAGAAAGCTTTCACGTGATAGAGGGACAAAATGATGGAGAATTTTTCCCACATCCTTAAACACCCGCTGATAGCACCAGACGCATCTTCATCAAGTGGTCACTTTGGAGGCACCTCACCTTTCAAGGTACAAGTTAATTTTGATATTCCTGTATTTGAAGGACAGATAGATGCAGAAGCCCTAGAAAAATGGTCAACTCTGTTAGAAGGTTATTTATTTGTTCACAACTTTTCCAACAAAGAAAATATCACCTTCTCACTCCTTAAAGCTCTCCCTTATGTCAAACATTGGTGGGAAACTTATTGGGAGAAAAGTTCCATAGAGGACTCTAAAATATATGGGGCCGATCCCACTTGGGATTTTTTTGTGGATGCGGTAAAGGATAAGTATTACCCTGTTGGCAACTATGAGGACCAATACATGAGATGGACCACACTATGGCAAGAGAGGGGCCAAGCAGTTTCAGAGTTTACCAATACCTTCCATAACTTGTGCACCAATATGGGTATCAAATACTCTGAGCGACATTTGGTTCTAAAATATCGTGGGACTCTACACAGATACATCCAGACTGAAATGGATTTTCTAGACATCTCATCACTCGGTGCTGCTTATCGATATGCTGTTAAAATTTAGTAGAAATTTAAGCAGCAGAACAAACAGGAATTTAGGTCTGCAAATCCACAACAACCAAAGTATGACAAAGACGACCCTAACAAACAGTCTCTCGAAAACTAGTCCAAGACACAGGAAAAGAAGGGTCACAGGAAGACAAAGAAGGACACCGGAAAATGGTGTGATTTCCACAAAATCCCCTGGCACAACACCGATGAATGTCTCTCAAAACAGTCATTCGTGGCTGAGATCAAAGACAAGGACCCGAACCCTGATTCAAAATCTGATTCTGAAAATACTGGTAAAGGACAGATCATTGATGCACACCCAACTGCTATTGTCACAACCACAAAAATTCAACCAGAATAACCAACATATCTTGAATAGGGGGAGCGCATTTTTCATTCACAGATGTGGGTGAAGGGGACCCTACTGTATTTTATTGTTGATAGTGGAAGCTAGAAAAACCTCATCTCAGCAAAGGTAATCAAATAGTTGGGATTGTCGACAACACCACACCTGCAACCATACAACATCGGGTGGCTTCGGCAAGGACGAGATCTCCGTGTCAGCCAACAATATCGATTGCCATATGACATCCAACCCTTCAAGGGAGAGGTATTATGTGATGTTGCTCCACTGGATGTCTGTGATGTTCTCTTGGGCAAACCATATATGTGGAAGCGCCATGTTGTTTATGACTCTCGACCCCGCAGTGTCATTGTTTCTCTGGGAGGTCATCTCTACAAAATACCAGAGGTAATTCCAACTACTGTTCCACCTAAAAGGTGCCACACGGTAGTATCTCATACTCCAAAATTTATCTTCTTCACAATCTGTTCAAAAGGAGAAGAGAAGGACATTGCAACCACTACAGCCTCGCCCCAAGCACCTTCTATCAAAAAGAAGCAAGTCGAAAAGGTTACAACAAAGTGCAAAGATTCCTTCTTCACATCGTCCTCTCATGTAGCCCAACTTGTTGAACAACCTCAGTCTCAACAAGTTCGTGACAAACTTCCACAAACTGAGCATCGTGACGTCTCCAGCAAGAGAAGCAACTCACCAAGATGCAAATTCAACAAACTCTTTTCCTCTCCCCCAGGAACTCAAAGCCATGGATACCATTTCTTCCTAAGGAGGGAGGATTGATCCAGGTGGATATCGGTGGTGACCCACCTTTTTCGACTGGCTTAAAACAATTTTCTGGCAAATTTGGCAATTTACTATTTTAAGCAGTTTTTAACTTCTGGGGCCATTTTGAGGGCCCAAACGAAGGTTTTTTGAGATAGAGGTTCTCAATGATAGACGAAGGCATGATTGAGCCCCCAAATTGAATCTCCTCGATGATACCTTTTCAACGAGCTATCATGCGCATAAAACAAAGATCGTATGAAAAAGTTACGACCCAGGGAAGTTGATGTACTAACTTACTCAAACAGGGCCCACATGACTTTTGGCGCTTCATCTCTTAGGGTTAGGTTTTTGGATGTCTAGGAATTTTGGCATTCCTATTTATTGTAAAAAGGCCTTTAGAGCCTCATTGTAACCATATTCTTGCGAATGCGAGTAGCCATCACTTCTCTTTTCAAAGATAAGCTACCACCATTCTAGCGAGTCTTTCACTCTGTATTTTTACTGTCTCTGTACATTTATTTCATTAATATAAATCGTGTATTAATGTATATCTTTGTTTATGGTTGCATCTCTGATACATTTCCATTATATTATTGAATATCTGTCATATCTCTGTGCATTTCTTTATTATATCTCCGATCTCATTTTGTGCTGAAAATAATCTGGATCAGTGGTATCAAAGGAGGCTGCTCTTGATTGTTTTTTCAATGCATGTCCCCGAAGAGGTCCAAGTATAGCAAGTTGGGTCTCGAGCTTGTCTCTCTTGAATAAAATCGCTCTCGCACACCCAAGAAACCCTCAATGGTAGAAGAAAAGAAAAACGACGGAGTGGACGATCCTATCAATCTGTTGCTTGAGAAAGCTCTCACGCGACAGAGGGACGAAATGATGGATAATTTTTCCCACATCCTTAAACGCCTGTCGATAGCATCAGGAGCATCTTCATCAAGCAACCACTTTGGAGGAACCTCGCCTTTCAAGGTACAAGTTAATTTTGATATTCCTGTATTTGAAGGATAGATAGATGCAGAAGCCTAGAAAAATGGTTAACTCAGTTAGAAGGTTATTTCTCTATTCAAAACTTTTTCGATAAAGAAAAGATCACCTTCACACTCCTTAAATCTCTTCGTCAAGTCAAACATTGGTGGGAAACTTACTGGGAGAAAATTTCCACAGAGGATTCTAGAATATATGGGGCTGATCCCACTTGGGATTTTTTTGTGGATGCGGTAAAGGAACAATATTACCCTGTTGGCAACTATGAGGACCAGTACATGAGATGGACCACACTGCGCCAAGAGAGGGGCCAAGAAGTTCCAGAGTTCACCAATACCTTCCATAACTTGTGCACCAAGCTGGGTATCAAAGACTTGGAGCGACATTTGGTTCTGAAATACCATGGGGCTCTACACAGATACATCCAGACTGAAATGGATTTCCTGGACATCTCATCACTCGGTGCTGCTTATTGATATGTTGTTACAATTGAGTAGAAATTTAAGCACTAGAACCAACGAGAATTCAGGTCTTCAAATACGCAAGAACCAAAGTATGACAAAGACGACCCTAACAAACAGTCTCCCGAAAACCAGTCCAAGACACAGGAAAAGAAGGGTCATAGGAAGACAAAGAAGGACACCAGAAAATGGTGTGATTTCCACAAAATCCCCTGGCACAACACTGATGAATGTCTCTCAAAATAGTCATTGGTGTCTGAGATCAAAGACAAGGACCCGAACCCTGATTCAGGATCTGATTATGAAAATACCGGTAAAGGATAGATCATTGACGTAGACCCCACTGCTATTGTCGCGACCACAACAATTCAACCAGAAGAACCAACAAATTCTGAAGAGGGGGAGTGCCTTTTTCATTCATAGATGTGGGTGAAGGGGACCCTGCTGCATTTTATTGTTGATAGTGGAAGCAAGAAAAACCTCATCTTAGTAGAGTTCGTCAAATAGTTGGGATTGTCGACAACACCACACTCGCAGATATACAACATCGGGTGGCTTCGGCAAGGATGAGATCTCCGTTTCAGCCAACAGTGTTGATTTTCATATGACATCCAACCCTTCAAGGATGAGGTATTATGTGATGTTGCCCCACTGGATGTTTGTGATGTTCTCTTGGGTAAACCATATATGTGGAAGCACCATGTTGTTTATGAGTCTCGACCCTGTAGTGTCATTGTTTCTCTGGGAGGTCATCTCTACAGAATACCAGAGGTAGTTCCAACTACTGTTCCACCTAAAAGGTGCCGCAAGATAGTATATCATAATGTAAAATTTGGCTTCTTCACAATCTGTTCAAAAGGAGAACAAAAGGACAATGCAACCACTGCAGCCTTGCCCCAAGCAACTTCTATCAAACAGAAGCAAGTCGACAAGGTTGCAACAAACTGCAAAGAGTCCTTGTTCACATCGTCCTCTCATGTAGCCCGACTTGTTGAACACGTGACAAACTTCCAAAAAGTGAGCAGCGCGACGTCCCCAGCAAGGCAAGCAACTCACCGAGATGTAGATTCAACAAACGCTTTTCCCTCTCCCCCGGGAACTCAATGCCATGGATACCATTCCTTCCTTAGGAGAGAGGATTGATCCAGGTGGATATCGGTGGCCACCCACCTTTTCTGACTTGTTCAAAACAATTTTTTGGCAAATTTGGCAATTTACTATTTTTAGTAGTTTTTAACTTCTGGGCCATTTTGAGGGCCCAAATGAAGTTTTTTCAAGCTATAGGTTCTCAATTATATATGAAGGAATTATTGAGCCCCCAAATTGAATCTCCTCAACAATACCTTTCCAACGAGCTATCATACGCCTAAAACGAAGATCGTATGCAAAAGTTACGACCCTGGGAAGTTGATGTACTAACTTACCCAAACGCGACCCACATGACTTTTGGTGCTTCATCTCCTAGGGTTAGGTTTTTGGATGTCTAGGAATTTTGGCATTCCTGTTTAATGTAAAAAGGCCTTCAGAGCCTCATTGTAATCATCTTCTTGTGAATGTGAGCAGCCGTCACTTCTCTTCTCAAAGATAAGCTGCCACCATTCTAGCGAGTCTTTCACTCTGTATTTTTACAGTCTCTGTACATTTATTTCATTAATAGAAATCGTGTATTACTGTATATCTGTGTTTATGGTTGCATCTTTGATACATTTATGTTATATTATTGAATATCTGTGATATCTCTATGCATTTCTTTATTATATCTCCGATCTCATTTCGTGCCGAAAATAATGTGGATCAGTGGTATCAAAGGAGACTGCTCTTGATCATTTTTTCAGTGCATGTCCCCGACGAGGTCCGAGTATAGCAAGTTGGGTATCGAGCTTGTCTCTTTTGAAGAAAACCACTCTCTCACACCCAAGAAAACCTCAATGGAAAAAGAAAAGAAAAACGACAGAGCGAACGATCTTATCAATCTGTTGCTTGAGAAAGATCTCACGCGACAGAGAGACGAAATGATGGAGAATTTTGCCCACATCCTTATATGTCTGCCGAATGCATCAGGTGCATCTTCATCAAGCAGCCACTTTGGAGGCACCTTGCCTTTCAAGGTACAAGTTAATTTTGATATTCCTGTATTTGAAGGACAGATAGATGAAAAAGCCCTAGAAAAATGGTTAACTCTATTAGAAGGTTATTTCTCTGTTCACAACTTTTTCGACAAAGAAAAGATCACCTTCGCACTCCTTAAAGCTCTCCCTCATGTCAAACATTGGTGGGAAACTTATTGGGAGAAAAGTTCCACAGAGGATTCTGGAATATATGGGGCCGATCCCACTTGGGATTTTTTTGTGGATGCGGTAAATGAACAGTATTACCTTGTTGGTGACTATGAGGAACAATACTTGAGATGGACCACACTGCAGAAGGAGAGGGGCCAAGAAGTTCCATAGTTCACCAATACCTTCCATAAATTGCACACCAAGCTGGGTATGAAAGACTTTGAGCGACATTTGGTTCTGAAATACCGTGGGGCTCTACACAGATACATCCAGACTGAAATGGATTTTCTGGACATCTCATCACTTGGTGCTGCTTATCAATATGATGTTAAAATTGAGTAGACATTTAAGCACCAGAACAAACGGGAATTTAGGTCTACAAATCTGCAACAACCAAAGTATGAAAAAGATGGCCCTAACAAGCAATCTCCTGAAAACCAGTCCAACACACAGGAAAAGAAGGGTCACGGGAAGACAAAGAAGGACACCAAAAAATGGTGTGATTTCCACAAAATCCCCTGGCACAACACCAATGAATGTCGCTCAAAACAGTCATTGGTGGTTGATATCAAAGACAAGGACCCAAACCCTGATTCAAAATCTGATTCTAAAAATACTGGTAAAGGACAGATCATTGACGCAGACCCCACTGCTATTGTCACGACCACAACAATTCAACCAGAAGAACCAATAGATCCTGAGTAGGGGGTGTGCCTTTTTCATTCACAGATGTGGGTGATAGTGGAAGCCATAGAAACCTCATCTCAACAGAGGTCGTCAAACAGTTGGGATTGCCGACAACACCACACCTGCAACCATACAACATCGGGTGGCTTCGACAAGGACGAGATCTCCGTGTTAGCCAACAGTGTCGATTGTCATATGACATCCAACCCTTCAAGGATGAGGTATTATGTGATGTTTCCCCACTGGATGTCTGTGATGTTCTCTTGGGCAAACCATATATGTGGAAGCGCCTTGCTATTTATGAGTCTTGACCCCGCAGTGTCATTGTCTCTCTGGGAGGTCATCTCTACAAAATACCAAAGGTAGTTCCAACTATTGTTCCACCTAAAAGGTGCCGCAAGGTAGTATCTCATATTGAAAAATTTATCTTCTTCACAATATCTTCAAAAGGAGAACAAAAGGACACTGCAACCACTACAACCTCACCCCAAGCACCTTCTATCAAACAGAAGAAAGTCGACAAGATTGCAGCAAAGCACAAAGATTGTTGCTTCACATCGTCCTCTCATGTAGCCCAACTTGTTGAACAACCTCAGCCTCAATAGGTTCGTGACAAACTTCCAAAAACTGAGCAGCGTGACGTCTCTAGCAAGGCAAGAATCTCACCAAGATGCAGATTCAACAAACACTTTTCCCACCTTTTTCGACTGGCTCAAAACAATTTTCTGGCAAATTTGGCAATTTACTATTTTTAGTAGTTTTTAACTTCTGGGGCCATTTTGAGGGCCCAAATGAAGGTTTTTCGAGATCGAGGTTATCAATTATAGACGAAGGCATGATTGAGCCCCCAAATTGAATCTCCTCGATGATACCTTTCCAACGAGCTATCATACGCCTAAGACGGAGATCATATGCAAAAGTTACGACCCTGGGAAGTTGTTGTACTAACTTACCCAAATGGGGCCCACGTGACTTTTGGCGCTTCATCTCCTAGGGTTAGGTTTTTGGATGTCTAGGAATTTTGGCATTCCTGTTTATTGTAAAAAGCCTTTAGAGCCTCATTGTAATCATCTTCTTGCGAATGCGAGTAGCCGTCACATCTCTTCTCAGAGATAAGCTTCCACCAATCTAGCGAGTCTTTCACTTTGTATTTTTACAGTCTCTATACATTTCTTTCATTAATAGAAATCGTGTATTACTGTATATATGTGTTTATGGTTGCATCTCTGATACATTTTTGTTATATTATTAAATATCTGTGATATCTCTTTGCATTTCTTTATTATATCTCCGATCTCATTTCGTGCCTAAAATCTGGATCACTTGTCCCACAAACAAGGGGGTGTCATACACCAATTTGGTGTCTAGCTTGGTTGTGACCTTAAAATTAAATTATTATTATCATTATTAAACCTAAAGTATATTACCATTATGTAATAATGTATAATCATTTATGTTGTACAAAGTAGTCATATAAGATCAATATTCTACATTTATTGTATTGCAATTAATGATAGTCGTACATTTTTCCAAGGGATATGACTTATCACCCCTATATGTCTCTATATGCATGCCCATTGTTATCTCAAGAACATGTCAATTACTAATGAATACTAATTATTTATCCATTGAGGAATATATGGATTCATCCTTGTTATAATGGCCAACATTTTTCCATTGGCCTATGGTCAAGTACATTTTTTTTTTTCGGTTGTTCTGTTTCAAGTGGAATTTTAAATAAATAAATAGAAAAAGAAGAAGAAGAAGAAGAAAATAAAAAGTTATGCAAATAATGTTTAGGCTCATGGCCCAAAATATTTGATAAAAAAGGGTTTCCAAGTGCTTTTAAAGTGTATTTGAAGAAGTATAAGTGAAACAAATATTTCATATTTGGCAATAAGTAAAATTAATTTTCACATACATGGTAAAAAAACATAATTAAAAATGAAAGTTTCCAAGTATCTTTAAAAGTGCATGTAAAAGAGTATCAAGTCAAACAAAGATTCCATAGTCGGCATAATTAAAGTTAATTGCCATGTACATGGTAGGAAAAGGTAATTAAAAATGATAGTTTCCAAGTGCTTTAAAGTACACATGAAGAAGTATCAAGTAAATCAAAAGATTCCATAGTGGATGAATTTTTTCATGAAGGAATAAAAAAATATGAATCTCTCTTTACATAGAGGAATTTTTGCATGGAGGAATAAACATGGAGGCTAAGTTTTATAAGTAGTCACGTAAAATTGAATAAAGTGAAAATATTGGTCACTTGAATAACGTGGAAAGTTGTATATAAAAAGTGAATAACATGGAAATATTAGTAAAAGGGTGGAAGTACTAAAAATATATTAAAATTGAAGGCATTATCAATTTGAAGTTGTGCAGGATATTTAAAAAAAAAGGATTTTAATCAAGAAAATGAAGGTTTTCTAGCTTTGGATTTTTAAAACTCAAAGAGACTATTCAAAGAAAGGATATTATCATTTCTATTCCTATGAATAATGAATAATTATATTGACATCAACTTGGAAAATCAATTGTTAATTCCAGAGTCAAGCATATTTGTAAAGGAAGACACTAGTGGAGCAATTTGAAATTTAGAACTTACAACTATTGATTGATGATTATAAATTTGTATCCCAATTCAATGTTGTAAATTTTATTGATTTTAATATTGTAGACATATTTGTAGGTTCTAAATGGATGGAAACATTGGAGACCTTCATTCTAATTGTAAAAAAAGAAAATTTTGACACTCTCCTACAAGGAAAGAAAATAACATTAAAATATTTCACAGTGGAGTCATGCACCCTCATCAAAAGATATAAACCATATGAAAAATGTGGCAATTTAATTTTACGAGGAATCAAAACAACAAATTTATGATGATTTAGAAGGGAAAAATAGAGATTTGAACAAAATCCTTATCAACAAAGATGAAGTAATTGTGCACACCTGGAGGAAATTGGAGTGAACCTCTTGGTCACTTCACCCGAGCATCCATAATAACAAGGAGAAATCCATATATTCATCAAGGGATAAATGATTATTATTCATTATTAATTGACATGTTCTTGAGATATAATGGGTGTGCATATAAATACACATAGGGGTAATAAGTCATGTTCCTTGGGGAAATGTGTGACTATCATTAATCACAATATGCTAATGTAAATATTGATCTTATGTGACTGATTTGTACAACATAAATGATTATACATTGTTATATAATGATTATTACATAATGGTAATATTCTTTAGGTATATTACAAGTATTGGAGTGAACCACTTGGTCACTTCACTTGAGCATCCATTACAACAAAGATGAATACATATATTCCTCAAGGGATAAATGTAAATGTGTTGAGCCTACACATAATAGATCTAGCTAAACAATGATACACACATTTGCAGAGAGAATAGGAGAAAGAAGAAGAAGGAGAGAAAGAATGAAAGAATTCTCATTAGCCATTTTCCACACTCAAAGAGTGAATAATTTACAATAGATATAGGATACATGAGTAACTAATCTACCATAGTGGTGGTATAGAGTGATATGGACACACACCAATAATTATGGGAGTAAACTGCCACCTAGTCTAGTCTCTCAAGTAGTTACGGGAGTGAACTGCCACCTCGTCTGAGTTAACTAGTCTATCAATCTTCAATTAAGGGGCTGAAATAGAGTGAAGTGAGGATGAGATCAGGGAATCATGAGTAATGCACTAGTCTAGTTATGATCCCAAGGAAAATGTGCATTAGTTGGTGATGATCCCAAGAGGCATGATGATAATCCCAATGTAGCATCTAGACTCCACTCAACTGATCAAACTGAAGTGCAAACTGAAGAGAATATTCTCCCTAGAGGAATATTATTCCTAAAATATAGGAGATTGAATAATGAATAATAAACAAGGAAAAACCTTAGTAAAAATAAACCCTAGGTGTGTGTTGAAGTAACTCCAACACCCCCCTTGAACATTACTATGGTGAAAACAAAGAACGGGTCCCGACAATGAGGCCATGTTAGGTACCCAAATACAAAAGATAAGCTGAAATAAATGAGGAAAGAGGGAAAACCTCATGGGAAAACCCCCCCTTCAAGGTACAATGTATGTAAAAAGAAGAACTACAATTTCTAGGCAATTGTGTCCTTCACTCCAAGACAACTTCACAGAGAATGAAATTTCTGCTCAGTGAAGGTCTTGGTGAAGATGTATGTCATCTTTTCTGCTTAAGGACATAATTGTAAGTCGATGATCCTCTCGTGTAATAAGTCCCAGATGTAGTTGTTGGCTTAACATGAACTACTCTTCCCTATTGCCTGCGTTGTTGACCCATGGTTCATATCTTTCAGGGTACCAACAAAGCCTAAAACTACTGGCCCTTTTGGTAAACCAAAAGGCAATGCAACACACATAATGCACTGTGCAGTATCACCCGAGATAGATTTAATGGGTGGCTGTAAGACTCAGGTGTTTATAGCCTAGGATTGAGTATGAGATATGGGATCTGTATTCCAAGCCATTTATTCTAACTTGTGTTACAAACTACTGTTATTCTCTTTTATATTTTGATCTTCGTGGTATCTTTTTGATATATCCCAACAACAATTAACCAAGAAATATAATAACTCATTCATTCATTACACATAGTGCTTAACTACTAAAAGTATGACAAATATATGCATGCATTCATCACATTACACAGGTATTACCATGGTTCACCCCCTCCTGGGCTACGTCCACAAAGATCTGGCTCTTGACTCTCTTATTCTGGTAGTTCTGCAATCTCACATTGTGTGCTTACAATTCTCCTCGTATGGGTAAAATCTCTATGAGGCGAACTAGACTGCACTAGGCTCCTTGGCCTATGATCTAATCCTCAAGATCTACCTTCTCTCCTCCTCTCTAGCTCAATCTCTTTACAAAAGTAGTTCTTCTAATCAAAAGAATTACATAAAAACAATAGGACATTCATAGGTAACAAAACGACCCTTATATGATACATGTGTATCTATCTATCTATCTATCTATCTATCTATATATATATATATCGGGATCTTCAACCATTTACACAAAAACCTTACAAAAACCCTAACCCTAATGTCATTAGGTCTTCCTTCTCTGCATACATTCTTTTCTTCCTTCTAGCTATCGCCTCCTTCTTGCATGTATGCGTGCCCAGTTGTCACTTTCTTTCCCACTTCGGCCTACTGCCAATAGGCCCCCAACACTGACATGTGACTCATCTTGAGTCACCTAATCTTTCTAAGCTTCCTTGATCTCCTTAGTGATCATCTGGAACTTTTCCCTCAGCTCTGCTACTTTTTTTAGTGCCTGCGTGGTCCTCTCCTTAATGGTCTCCACTACCTAAACTGCCAGTTCGTCACTCAGTAATCCTTCACATTTTGCATGTGTCTGTGCAATCTGTGTTCTATCTGCTTCTGCCTGTGTGAGTACTTCTGCTTCCCATTCCTGTAATGGTTCTATTTGAACCTGATGCTCTTGTTTCTATGTTTGCGTAGTGATAAGTTCTGCCTGCATCTTCTTCAGCTCTTGCATCCCCTTGACGCGTTCTGGGATTGGCATGGTATTTTTCCTCTGTTTGAGTTCTTGGATTGTTGCATTTATACTTTCCTCTTTCTTGTCCCAGAGTTGAACCTGTGGATCCTCCTTCAGTCTTGTCCAAAGTTGCGTTGCTTTCTCGAGCAAGTCAGTTGTTGTGCTAACATGTTTCTCCATCTCCCGTAGTTGTGTTGTTGTTGCCTACCTCCTTTTCTCCTTTACTGCCGGTGGAGTTGTTGGTGTCATATGTTCTAATAGATCCTCGATCTCCTTCTGGTATCGAGCAATTTCCTGCGCAATCTTGTCGATATTTTCTGTGGCTGGGAGTTCGTTTCCTTATGCAGTGCTTGGAAGTTTTCCAAAAATTTCTTCCACTCTGCATTCCAATTCGTTCCTGCATTCTGTCTCCTTCTGGGTTTCGGATTTGGCCTGCTCATACTCTTTTTCCAGTGATTTCCACTGCTTTGTTTCTTTCTGTAGCTTGACTAGGTTTTTATGTGCCTGAGACTGCATCTAGTGGTCGATGCTAACCTGCAATTTGTATAGTGCCCTTAATGGAATCCATGTCAAGACCAATTAGATGTGGTCCAAATCCTTCAGTGGTGTGTGTCCCACTATTTCATCCATTCGTAGCATGCTTAGTTTTATGTAGACAATTGCATGTGCGTGTGGCATTGGGAGGGATGGGTCTCTTTCTTCTACCTCCACTCTTTCGTTGGTTTGTGTTGTCGAAAACTATATGCCTCTGTTTCTACTCGCACTCTGGGCCTCCCCGAGTGTCCTGAGGAGATGTCCCATTTATTCCATCTCTTTTTGTAGTTTATCCCTGTGATGTGTTGCGTGATCGAAGTCTTCTGCCAGATTTGACCTTGTATGGTCCTAACCAATGCATTCTCAACTTTCCTGGGTGCTAAAATGATTTGATGTCATAGAGAAATACTAGATCTCCTTCCTTGGAAATCTTCTTCTTAATGTGTCGATCATGCCATGCTTTGTCTTTGGCCTTCTGCACTTGTTGATGGAATCCTGCCAGGATTTGGTCTTCCTCCATTGCTAACAGTTGGTTCAGTCTTTCCTGTATTGCGCCACGTTCTGTCATTTGTGTGATAGTTTCTGCGCATAAGTTGGGTACTAAAAATTCTAATGGCACTACCGCTTCTTGGTCGTAGACGAGTTTGAATGATGTGTACCCTATCAATTTCTTGCATGTCGTCCTATACACCCATAATTTTGTTGCTACTTTGAGGTCCCAGTCATCTCTGTTGATGTTTTTGATCTTTATCAGTGTGTTCTCTAGAATTTTGTTAAAGGCTTCTACTACACCATTCTCTTGTGGATGATATGGTGTGATTTTCTGGTGGTGAACTTCAAATTCTTCAAGCATTGCACGGATGGTGCTATTTATGAAATGCATGCCTTGGTTTCTCATCAAAACTCTTGGGCACCCAAAACTAGTAATTACTTGTTCAAATAAGAAGTGTGTAGCTATCTCTCGCTGCAGTCTTTTACTGGTGTGGCTTCCCCCCACCTTGTTAGGTATTCCATCATGGTGATGATGTATCTTGCCCCTATTTTTTTGGCTGGTGGGTTAATTGGTCCCACAAAGTCTATTGCTCATTTATCAAATTCCTGTAATGTCACTTGCAGTCGTAATGAGATCTCGTCCCTTCTTTTGGATTTGCTTACCCTTTAACAAACATCGCATCCCTGACAGTACTCTTTCAAGTCTCTGTGAATCGTTGGCCACCATAATACTGGATGGAGTACCTTTTGCGTTGTAGCTTTTCCTGCATAGTTTCCTCCTGCCAATCCCTCATGGGATTCTGCTAAAATTCTTGGTCGTTCGTGCTCTAACACGTACCTTCGTAAAATTCTATCTGCGCCCATTTTATATAGATGTCCTACGATCAGTTTATAGTTGGCTACGCAAACTACCAGGTTCTTCTTCTATGTGGTGGTATATTGTTGCGGTGTGGTACCTGTGCTCGGGTACTGGATGATCTTTGCGAAGTAGTCATCAACAATATGTACCGAGAATCACTGTGCATCCGAAAAGTTGTCTTCTAAGTTCATGGGTTCTTCTCCATTTGTGACCCATGATAGGTGGTCAGGTCCTACATTCAGTTTTCCTAGTTTGACTATTACTTCAAAGTCGAATTCTTAAAATAACAGTAACCATCAACAGATTCTCCCCCCCAACACTGGCTTGTTGACTAGGTATTTTAAGGTTGAGTGATCTGTAAACATCTTAAAATGTTTTTCAAATAGGTAGTGTCTGAACTTTTGTAGTGCGTAAACCATAGCTAGGCCTTCTCTTTCCATTGTGTTATAATTTTGTTCTGAGTCTGATAGTTTTCTTCTTGCGAACACTATCGGATGATCCAAGTCTCATGCTCCTGACTGTGCTAAGATATCTACAAGTGCTATCACTGATGCATCTACTTGCACATGGAATGTCTTTCCCAAGTCTAGAAATACTAATATTGGTGCAGTAACCATCTTTTCTTTCAGAGTATCCAAACCGTGTTGACACTCATCGTTCCATTGGTACTTTGTATCCTTTCTTATAATTTTTTCCATTGGTGATATGATCTACGCATATCCTTTGATGAATTTCCTGTAGTATCATGTGTGTCCTAACATCGCTCGTAGCTGACAGACTATTTTTGGTGCTGGTAAATTAATGATGGCTGTGATCTTTGTCGGATCGACCAATAACCCTTGTTTGCATACTAATTGGCCCAATAGTATCCCAAATGGTGTTCCAAATATACATTTCTTTATGTTTAGTTATATTTGACACTATATGTATTGTTATAACATCAAGTGTAAAACTTCCACATGGTTTTTCAATAGACTATAGACTATCTATTCATCCAGGTATACTTCGAGAAACTGATGGATGAATTCTTTAAATTCTATGATAACCACTCTGGAGAATATTACTGGTGTATTCTTCAGTCCAAATGGCATGACTGTATATTGGTAAGATCCCCATTCTATCGCAAACATGGTCTTGTATCTGTCCTCCTGGGCTATCTTAATATGATGGTAGCCCGAGAATCCATTAGTGAATGAGTAAGCTTCGTGTCCCCCCACATTCTCTAACACTTCATCCGAGAACGGTGTAGGGAATGGGTCATTTAGGCATGCATCATTAAACTTCCTCAAGTCAATGCATATCCTAATCCCTCTTCCTTGTTTATTGTCCTGTAAGACCATCGGGATTATCCATTCTAATTCCTCGACTAGTTTGATTATACTGGCTTCGAGCATCTGGTCGATCTCCTCTTTAACTTTCTGTTTATATATGGGGTTCAGTCTATATGGTCATTGTCTGATCGGTCTCACTTCAGGTCTAAGAGGTATCTTCATCTCTCCCAGTTCTCCTGCTATGCCCTTCATCTCTCTAAATGTTGTAGGAAACAAGTCATTATACTCATGTAACAACTCTCTGATGCTTTCTACTATTGGCTCATCCCAGTAGTCTCCAATGTTGGCCATTTTGGGATGTTCATTTGTTCTGATGTTAACTTTATTTACCTTGATTGGTGTAGAAATAACGTCAGATTCTATGGGTGGTCCCTTCACATATTTTTCTCCTTCTACTTCTTCAAACTAAATCTCGCGTGGGTCATCTTCGTCTGGTGCTTCCTCCTTTACATAGTAACATGACAATAGTTCCTTGTCTATCTTCTTATTTTGCTTCTGCTCTTTAGTAATAAGTTCTATTTCTGGTTCTTCAATGAATATGACTCCTCTGATCCGTTTCAGGGCTGCATCTATGTTGGGGTTCTCATGCTCGAATGAGAAAGTGACGGTAAAGTTCTATTGCAATGTTGTCCATGTTGTAGTTCCTTTGCGCAATTCCTGATCTGTATACTAGTTCACTGGTATTCCCTCGAATGTGTGAATGAAGTGGTGAGGGCATTTCTCTGGTGGTGTCATTTTCCATAGCGTTTTGCACTCCTCCAAGTGTTTCACTGGTGTCCCCAGTCCTTCATATCTCCGTTGTTTTCTGTTTTTTGGTTCTGCGTCGAACCTTATGCGCAGTAACCGCTTACATTGGTACCAGTTTTTGATAGTCTCCTTGTGTGCACCCCACCATCTTGCAGTTGTGGCCTTGAGTGCTAAGTCCAATGCTAGTAGCCTCTGGTTCTGTAATACTTTGTCTTCATATTGTGTCAAGAATGTTTCAAAATCATTTAGTCCATGGAAACTGGGTGGTTCTTTGATTTCTATGCCTATCCACTATACTGCGCGGTCTATTCTTGCACATCTTATTGTGGATACTTCATGTAGTCTCTGATGTTAGTTTTCTAGCCCGGTGTCTGAATCTGTTGCACATGAAGTAATGATGTTCCAACTGAGTACCCCGTCTATAGTTTAGTTTACGTAATCCTCCTCGCGTGCAATTGTTCTATACAACTATCCGATCTCCTCTAAGTCTAGGAAAGTGGGTACTACAAACCTCTCCCCTTCTGATGGATCTAGTGGTTCTATGACCCTGTAATCTCCAGATTCAAATGTCATTTTCCTTGTCTTCAAGTTAATTATGGTCTGGTTGTCAAACACCCAATCCAGACTGAGTAGTGTCGAGTATGGTGTTGTGCCATCTACTATTTTGATGACTTCAAAGTCTGCTTTAGTGCACACTCCATCAATATCTACTGTTACTCCTTTCAGTCTCCCTATTGGTAGGACCCTATGTTGGTTTGCTAGTTTTAGTTGGACATTTGAGTATCCCAATGTTGGCTCTCCCATGAATTACCAGGTTTTCTTGGGTAGCACATTCACTTCATATCCTAGGTCCAGTATGATGTCTCCCATATTTAAATCCCTAATGTTAGCATTCAGCCTAAATTCCCTACTTGTTCTTCTTCTTGTGTGTAGATGATTGACAATTTTCGGTTCTAACATTTGTTCTGTCTCGCTGCTACATTTCTCTAGGATGTTTTGCGATATTTTCACAAATGAAGGATCACTTAACATTTTTATGCATGATTACAAAACATCTTTGATAGTACTTACTTGTCCCTTGGATGGCATTCCGTTGGTATGATCCAATGATGGCGGAATTTCGTATTCTGGGGCTTCATGGACTGGTTGCGTAGTGGAATTTGACACTGTGTCCACCTTCTGAAATTCTTGTCTGGCTTCCTTAAAAACATCCTTTTCTTTGGGTGCATCGAACTGATTTCTTGGTTCCGTGTTTTTCTTTACCCATTGGTTCTGTGCGGGTTCCTGTCGGATTGCGTCGTTTTCTTTCTTCGTTCCTCCATGAGTGACTATATTGATGTTCTGTTCATCCTCCCTTACTTTGGCTGAAATCCATTTAAACATTCTGATTGTTCTGGTTCCTCTTTTCCTAGATCTTTACTAATAGTGTCAGACATTCCTCTGTCTCATGATACGATGCACGACAATACATACAAGTTGCTGGCGGCAGTGGGCATTCCCGTGCGTAATGTCCTAGTTGCTGACAGTTTTGACATGTGATTGGTCCTCTGCTATGTCTTAAAACTCCTTTGGCTCGTACTCCTCCTCGATATCCGCTCGGTCCCCTCTCGACTCATTGTACTGTGGTGCCTAATTATACTATGTGGTATTATACTGGGGTTGCGTTGGGTTATACTGCGACTGTGTGTTATTGTATGGTTACTGCACAATATTGTATTGTTGTTGTGCAGTTTTGTATGGAGTTGGGGCTTGATTGAATTGTGGCGTTGCTTGCCCAATCATCATTTCGGCCTATACCCTGTATGCATCTAACGTTATTTCTCGCATCAGCTCCATAGTTCTGCAATCTTTTTCATCGTGGCCCACTGACTTACGAAAGGTGCAATAAGAATTCTTTGGAACTGTCTGGTACTTTTGCATCATCATGCAGTGGTAAGGGTCGTGACCCGATTTATTTCATATTTTGCACCATAATCCTCTCTGTGGTAGTGGGTTTGGCATGCCTATTTCCATATACTGTGCGAATGTTGGAAATTCGTTCTTGTGGTGTCCTTTTGTCCTACATGTGGTGCACCAAACGACTTCTCGTTTGTCCTTATTCTTATTTTGGTTCAACTGAAATGTTAGGTTCTTCAAATCCTCCTTCAATTCTTCAATAGTTGGGTTCGTCTGCTGGTTCTAGTTCTCTTCCAGCTGCAAGGTTTCCTGTAGAGCCTCAGCCTGCGTCTGAAACTTCTGTTTTCATAAGGGATATTTTAGGTGTGGGAGTAGTGAGATGAAAAACAGGTGCTAGTGCTGCATCTCGGTCATTAGGTATTTTAGCTTCCTATTCAGTCGCTTGAATATCTAGTCAATATCCCATATAGACTCTCCTGGTTTCTGTCTTATCTCGATCATCTCGTTCATGTATTGATCCTCTCAGATCGGCTTATGGAACTCGTTAACCAGTATATTCTTAATGTCTGCCAATGTCCTCATTGTCCCAGGGGCACTGTTCATGTATAGACTCATGTACCAGTCTAGTGCATGGTCTCTTAGCATGATCGCTAGCTGCACAAGTTTGGTATCTTCATCAGTGATCTGTTTTGCCTCCCAGATCTTTGCACAAATGAAAAAATGTTTCTCAGGGTCTTTGATTGCTTCTCCTCGAAATTCTGGTAATCTAATAGTGGGATCATGTCCTGCCATTCTAAATATTGAACTGCTACCTCCGTCGCGCGGTGTAGATACTTGACTACTACTACTTCGACTAGATCCTCCAGTTGTTGCTCGTGCGATAGATGTACTTCTTTCTGTCGGAATTCCTACGAACTTCGGTTGTCTAAAAGATGGTGTTCTCTTTGGTGTATTAGTCATGTTATAACCCTATAATTCATAGGATCATCTGTTGACTGGAAAATTTTCACTCTGGGTGTATAGGCTTGCAAATAATATTTCATCTCTGCAAATTATTTTCAAGGAAAAGAAAAGAAAATTCATGGTTGTTGACGCTGAGTGGTTTTTTCCTAACCCCATGGAGACAAAAGCAAGGTAGCACACAAAACCCACAAAAAGTGATAAAGCCTAAGTTTTTGCTGCATTCGCGCTTGGAGAATAAAGAACGCGCTTAGATTGACGGTTGATCTAGTGGTGCGTAGATCAATGGCTGAAAGTGGATTCCAATGATCCGGATTTATGTAGGAACACAATGAAATACAGAAATACACATACACGTAGAGATGCAGCAGAAATAAGACTTCATTTCATTAATAACAAATGACTGAAATATGCTTACAAACAGAATGTAAATAAACTAGCTGGTAGCTTATCTCTGAGAAGAGATGTGGCTTCTACTTGCATCCATGAGAAGATGATTACAATGAGGCTCTAGAGGAATTTTTACAATAGATGAGAATGCCAAAAGTCATATACATCCAAAAACCTAACCCTAGGAGATGAAGCACCAAAAGTCATGTGGGCCTCGTTTGGGTAAGTTAGTACATCAACTTCCCGGGGTCGTAACTTTTGCATACGATCTCTGTTTTAGGCGTGTGATAGCTCGTTGGAAAGGTATCATCGAGTCGATTCAATTTGGGGCCTCAATATGCCTTCGGATATCATTGAGAACCTCAATCTCAAAAAACCTTCATTTAGGCCCCCAAAATGGCCCCGAAAGTTAAAACCTGCTAAAAATAGTAAATTGCCAAAATTGCCAGAAAATTGTTTTGAGCCAGTCGGAAAAGGTGGGTGGCCACCGATATC
>ML789170.1:102118-119855 GCA_009831015.1 Picea engelmannii | reverse complement strand
ACCTCAAGGGGGGTCTGGAATACCGCCTTCCCAAAAATAAAACCGCTTTTCCTTTTCACCATTTTTTGCCTATTCAGCATGTCTTTTTCCGGAGGATATTCTGGGAAAATGAAGACGGATTTTCAAAATCCGAGAGAGGTGTTTTCTCAATACGGGATGAAGAAAAAAAACCTCTCTCATTTTTTGCACAGGTGCCATGAGTAGGGAGAATCGAAGTTGTCTTTCAACCTCTTTTTTCGGATTTTTGGTTTTTCTGTTACAGTCCCAATCTTGTAGGAGATGTTGCAGCCATCTAGAGGCGAATTTTGAGAAACCGAAGGAGGTTTTTGTCGAGAATATGCCCATATACAATAACCTCCTTCATTGTTTTCCTAGGTTTTAGCATTGAAGAGAAACAAATGTCTATTCAGACCCCTGTTTTGTAGAAATTAGGCTCGTCTTTCATGGCAGACAATTCCAGAGTTTTGGGGATTATGGCTATTTTTGGCCAAGGCGGTTGAACCCGACTTCTGAAACTTATGGGGAGGTATATCCTATTTATTCAGAGGATTTTAATGTAAAGGGGTTCGACCTGTGAGGTGTATTTTTTCCTTCGCTGGACCATGGGTTTGTTTTTCCAGGAGGGTGTTTGTTTATAATCTTTAAATGATTAATCAGAAATAAGCAAGCTGTTATCAGGATTCTTGTGTCGAGATGTTGGTGGAGTTTCCTTTCTCTGTTAAGTGTTTCAGGTTATCATTTCACTTGTTTTCAAATTCTTATTATCAAAGGATAGTAATAGAGCATAATTTATTGGAGAAAATACTCTTCTTCTGGTTCTTGATAATCTTTATGTTTCTCTTCTAAAAGTTCATCTTAGGAATTCTTAACTTCTCCTTTGCCTGGCTTTTTTCCTCCCCTATTTCTTCCTCATTTCACACCATTAAAACTTATTTCAATCCAACATTTCCACTACCTTTCCCTTTGTAGGAGATTTGTCTAGATCTGAGAGTTAATCATATATGTAAGCACAGACCCCATTCGCCCAATGGCCCTCCTTGTTGTCCCAAACCAACCATTTAAAAACCAAAAAAACCAACCCCTCATAACTAGCCTAATATCCTATTCCAAACTCAACTAAATCATAAAGAGATATCCCTCTCTGAGTCTTGGAGGGATAGATCCAAGACTCAAAGAGGTTTTGATGTTTCCTCTGTGACTGCCTCCACAGCCTTGGGAAAATTACAGAGTGCTAACAAAATGGTGACCATACTGGGGAACTTTCCCCAGTAGTACACTTCAAAGCTCCAGAACTGATCACTGATGATGGACAGTGACCAGACACAAGAAGGCTGTGATCATTCACTTGGTGACTCCAAATTATCTCTTGACAGTGCCAAATCAAAGACTCCACTGGAGGGAGAACCTAAAGCATGGCCAAACAGCCTAGAAAGACCAGGTACTCAAGCTCAAATTGCATTCAAGACATCTTTGGTTTTATCTGCAATTATGTTTTGTCTTATTCTAAGCCTGATCAAAAGTATATTGCTGAAGATCACATTGACCACCTATTGATTGATGAGCCCCAAGAGATCAGATCCCCAATTGTAGACTATGTACATACTCATACACCTGTGCACACCCCAGATGCATCTGTAGAAAGCCTAGTGAGACATAAGCCTCCTGCTTTATCTCCTACTCTTGCAAAACCTCTAGATGGTTGTAAGCCTCTTGCTTCATCTCCTATGCTTGCAAAAGTCCCAGACCGATACAAGCCTCTAGATTTTCCTCCTATTCTCCATGACCTCCCTGTCAATTACATCAATAATCTGCCTAGGTTTGATGGAGAAAATGGGAAGATCACTGCTGAAAAACATATTCAAAACCTTGAGGATTTCCTTGACCTTTATGAGGTTGAAGATGATGATGTCTATATCAGGATGTTTTCCCTGTCTTTGCAAGGTAAAGTTAAAAATTGGTTTAGAAATCTGCCAGCTGCAAGCATCAGAAATTTTCATCAGTTCATGCAAGTTTTCTTAGATAGGTGGGTGATCATGGGAAATATTTTCCTCATCCTAGAAGAATATGACCACTTGAAAAGAAAGCCCAGAGAGACAGTACAATAGTTCTCAACCAGGTTCAATGAGGTGTATCATTCAATACCTGTGGATGTAAGGCCACCTCCTGGTTTAGCTAAATTGCATTTCCCAGAAGCCTTTGATCCAGAAATGACATTCCAGTTAAGAGAAAGAAACATTGCAACCCTAGAAGAAATGAAAAGTGTTGCAATCGATGTGGAAGCTAACCTGTTGAACAGGAAGGCAGAGCTAGAAGCAGTGAGAAAAGACAAAACAAAAAAGGAGCAGCTGAAGTCATCAGAAGCTAAATTGGATATTTTGGCCAGTGCCATGGAAGAGATGATGCAGATGATCAATAGAAAAGATGAACTTGTTGTCCAAAGACATCATGTTCCATTGATTTCAAAGAAAGAAAAGGTCACTGTTCCCAAACATTTTGTTGTTCATCCTTAGTACCATGGTTTGGATAATGATTCTTTCATGTATTCAATTCACAACACAATCAAAGATGAAGCTCCATCTCAACTTGCAGAGGAACAACTAGCTGATATGATGTGCATGTTTGATGGCATTCCCTACTTTGATAATCTACCCAAGTATGATCAGTATGATGATGATCATGAGGCTGGAATAGAGGTGGATTGTTCAAAGAAATCAACCACATATGAGTGGGAGGAAAAAGATCATTTACAGTTCAGATATGACAATCAACCCTCGCACAATAGTCATGACAGCGATGAGGAAGAGACAAAAAATTTCAGAGTAAGGGAAAAATCTTTGCCCTTATGTTTCTCTCCTTTTCAATTTCTGAAAAGAAACTCTAGGCCAGTTGTAAATAGTGAAGACAAAAAAATTTCTGACCAACTAGGTGAAGATGCTAGTGCTGATGTGGAGGCTGTTCTAAACCCAGAATTGCAGCACTTTACCTACTCTGATTTTCAAATTCCAAATGAATTCTTAAAGCCTGAGACAAATTACGAGTTAAGCCAAAATAACTATGTACCATTGTGCTTTAATTCATTTCAAATTTTGGAGACTCTTGAACAAGTGTTGAAGGATAAATACATAAAAAGTCAGAAAATTTCATTTGAATCAATGCAACAGTCTTGTCAGTATTTTCAAGATCCAATAGCTGATCGGTTGGATGGTTTGTGTGGTCAAAATCATTCTTCATTCGCCAGTCATGAGATGAAAAGTTGTTATGATATTGACATGATCATCCAGTCAGTTACAGGGGTGTGTTCAGCAGAAGCATCATTTTAGAATCCATCAGAAAAGTTGTAGCCATGTCATGAAGTGCATGAGGATGAAAATAACACAACCATAGCATCAAATCATGAGGTTGAGTTGGTTAAGTTTGAATATCAAGAAACAGGTCAGTTCTACCTTGATCCTATAGCCACCTATATGGATAAATTTTTCACTGGAGAACTCTAATCTATTCTTGGCATTACTTTGGTCCTTCAGAATTGTCGAGGTATCTGTTGTAAAGATCAACCATGTTTTCAACAATGACCATTACACTTTGTAGTTTTGAATCTATGGGCAAAGGGTCAGGCTGCCTTTTTTACTGTGCAAACAAGTAGTCAAGTAGTCCACTAGTCTCAACAGCTACTTGATTGGCTTCATTGGAATTTTTGTATTATTTGATTTAGCATGATTTTCAACAGTATAGGGTAGGTAGGAGAATGTGAATAAGCTCATAATTCTGAGCATCTCTTTTTTAGCCGTGCTCATTTGATTTGGTTTAATTTGCAAGATCAAAACATGTACAGTTTGCAGAATACGATTTTGGGATCAACCCAATGGATAAATCTCCGATCTACATGTTCATAGTTCCGTGGTTCTTGAAACCTCCCAAAAGAGTTGCCATCCCTAGGTGGAGCCACTGTTATAACCCTATAATTCATAGGATCATCTGTTGACTGGAAATTTTTCACTCTGGGTGTATGGGCTTGCAAATAATATTTCATCTCTGCAAATTATTTTCAAGGAAAAGAAAAGAAAATTCATGGTCGTTGACATTGAGTGGTTTTTTCCTAACCCCATGGAGACAAAAGCAAAGGAAGCAACGCACAAAACCCACAAAAAGCGCTAAAGCCTAAGTTTTTGCTGCATTCGTGCCTGGAGAATAAAGAACGCGCTTAGATCGATGGTTGATCTTGTGGCGCGTAGATCAACGACTGATAGTGGATTCCAGACCCCCTCGACTGTTCTTCTTTTAACGGTGGGGGGGGGGTCTGGAATCGGAGATAACGAAGGCACACATCTGAATGGCCGAAGCACCAATGCTTTCATCAACGACTGAGATTGAATTCCGGACCCCCCCAACTGGTCTGTCTTTAATGGAAGGGGGGGGGGTCCGGAATGGAATTTTTCTTTGGAGGGCCCCTATCTCTACATGGCAGGAATCTATTGGTCCTGACTCCCATCACTTACCACTCATCATTTCCTGACATACCATGTCACCTCATGACATCATCCTCCATTTTCCCGCCACCCATTCATGAATAAATGAACTTAGGATAAAAGGAAAAATCAAACAAGTTAGTTAGATTACTTAATAATGTTAGTATAATTAGTTAAATAACCTAGGTTAAATCTTGTTAAAAAACAATTAATTAATTAATTAATAAATTAGGTTAATGTTTTATTAATTAATATTAAAAACAAAACAAATATTCATTAAACAAAACATATAAAAATCAAACAAAAAACAATAAAAAATATAAAACATATATTAACAAAACATATAAATAAACATTTAAAACAAAAACCAAACAAAATGTATAAAACCATATAACAAAAAAAATAGTAATAAAACAATTAAAATATAATAAAAAACATAATAAAACAAATATTAAAAAAAAAACATAAAAAAACAAAAACAAAACATAAAATAAAAATTAAAAAAATAATAAAAAACAAAAAGCAAACGTACTAGCCTAAGTCTACCCCCCATACACTCTCATTCCCAAATCATATTAATCAATGGCCATGAAACTTTCCGGACCCCCCCTCTCCATCTGAAGTTTAACGAGAGGGGGGGTCCAGAATGGTTGTATTCCAAAACCACCCATTGGATAGGTGTCAGCTCCACATGCCAGTGGACCCCCCCCCCCCTAAAACCACTTACCACCTCAGGGGGGTCTAGAATACCGCCTTCCCAAAAATAAAACCGCTTTTCCCATTTTCACCATTTTTTGTCTGTTTAGCATGTCTTTTTTCGGAGGATATTCTGGGAAAATGAAGACAGATTTTCAAAATCCGAGAGAGGTTTTTTCTCAGCACAGGTTGAAGAACAAAAACCTCTCTCAGTTTTTGCACAGGTTCCATGAGAAGGGAGAATCGAAGCTATCTTTTAGCCTATTTTTTCGGATTTTTGGTTTTTCTGTTACAGTCCCGATCTTGCCAAGAGCTGTTGCAGCCAGCTAGAGGCGAATTTTATGAAAACGATGGATTTTTTGTCAAGAACATGCCCATATACAATAACCTCCTTCATTGTTTTCCCAGGTGTCAGCGTTTAAGAGAAAAAAATGTCTGTTCGGACCCCTTTTTTGCATAAATTAGGCCCGTCTTTCATGGCAGACAGTTCCAGATTTTTGGGGATTTATGGCTATTTTTGGCCAAGGCAGTTGAAACCGAATTCCAAAACTTATAGGGAGGTCTATCCTATTTATTCAGAGTATTTTAATGTAAAGGGGTTCAACCTATGAGGTGTATTTTTTCCTTCGCTGAACCATGGGTTTGTTTTTCCAGGAGGGTGTTTGTCTGTAATCTTTAAATGATCAATCAGAAATAAGCAACCTGTTATCAGGATTCTTGTGTCGATATGTTGGTGGAGTTTCCTTTCTCTGTTAAGTGTTTCAGGTTATCATTTCACTTGTTTTTAAATTCTTATTGTCAAAGGATAGTAATAGAGCACAATTTATTGGAGTAAATACTCTGCTTCTAGTTCTTGATAATCTTTATGTTTCTCTTCTAAAAGTTCAGCTTAGGAATTCTTAACTGCTCCTTTGCCTAGATTTTTTCCTCCCCTATTTCTTCCTCATTTCACACCATTAAGACTTATTTCAATCCAACATTTCCACTACCTTTCCCTGTGTAGGAGATTTGTCTAGATCTGAGAGTTAATCATATATGTAAGCACATACCCCATTCGCCCAATGGCCCTCCTTGTTGTCCCAAACCAACCATTTAAAAACCAAAAACCCCGACCCATCATAACTAGCCTAATATCCTATTCCAAACCAAGATAAATCATACAGAGAGAGCCCTCTCTGAGTCTTGGAGGGCTAGATCCAAGACTCAAAGCGGTTTTGATGTTGCCTCTATGACTGCCTCCACAACCTTGGGCAAATTACAGAGTTCTAACAGGTCGCACATGGGTTTATGGGTTCCACACTGACATTAATATAGAAAGGATGGATATATTCTCCTCCCATTCTTAGGCCTCTTATTTTCCGTTCATAAGTTACCAAGCCCTCCCTCGTGGCTACAGATCTCTTCTTGGTATTCACCTTATATTGGTAGGGTACTCCACTATGCGTCATTCTTGATGATGGCAAGATACACTATAGCTGGTCGTCATCCATCAATATCGGGTCGAAGAATTCCTCCTCCTTCTTGCCTTTATCCTCACCTTCATCCATCTATCCTCTCTCTATCAGTGTTTCCTCCCTTCCCCCATGCACGCAAGGAAGTCTAGCTATTTGATTCCATTGTCATTACTCCTTTGTTATATAGTAGTATTTTAATAGTAGTATATAGTGATCGAATGTACCTTCCACGGGGTCCACGTAGAAATTCTTACTCTGCTGCACTGTATGACTTCGTTGTGTCAATTGCAAACTCTATGATGAAGCCTGCCACAATACTTTCAAGCCAAAAGTCGACTGTGCAAGTGAATTTGTTGTTCACCTACTGTAACTGCTCAACTTGTACTGGGGTCCAATCTAGCTGTTGAATCCAGTTCAGCGTGTGGTTATCTTTCAACCATAGTATCCACTCCTACAGTAGGTGGGGAAAATCACAGAAAAAGACTTCGTGTAAATCTGTAAACACGTATTTATCCAAATATTTACGAGGTGTGATTCTAGGGTTTCTATTGTCTTTCTGGGAAAACTCTAGCTCTTTAGTTCTCAACCAGCCTTTGATTTCTGCTTTCGTGGGGTTCCACAGTCTCAACATTCCCTTCCAGTGGCTCAACGGTCTTCTAGTTTCACTCATTCTTTTCTTATACATTCTATATCATCTACTCAATCCTCTTTTGTTCCTCTTAACATGACAAGATAACCATTTTTTGTCTTAACATGGACTACTCTTCTCTACTGCCTGCGTTGTTGACCCAGGGTTCATATATTTCAGGGTACCAATAAATCCTAAAACTACCGGCCCTTCTGGTAAACCATAAGGCAACACAACACACATAATGCACTGTGTAGTCTCACCCGAGATAACTTTAATGGGTGGTTGTAAGACTCAGGTGTTTACAGCCTAGGATTGAGTATGAGATATGGGATCTGTATTCTGAGCCATTTATTCTAACTTTTTTTACAAACTACTGTTATTCTCTTTTATATTTTGATCTCCGTGGTATGTTTTTGTTATATCCCAAAAACAGTTAACCAAGAAATATAATAACTCATTCATTCATTACACATAGCTCTTAACTAATAAAAGTATGATAAAGATATGCATGCATTCATCACATTACACAGGTATTACTGTGGTTCACCCCCTCCTGGGCTACGTCCAAAAAGATCTGGCTCTTGGCTCTCTTATTATGGTAGTTCTGCAATCTCACGCCATGCACATACAATTGTACTTGTATGGGTAAGATCTCTATGAGGTGAACTAGACATCACTAGGATCCTCGACCCACGATCTAATCCTCAAGATCTACCTTCTCTCCTCCTCTCTAGCTCAATTGCTTTACAAAAGTAGTTCTTCTAATCAAAAGCATTACATAAAAACAATCGAGCCTTCATAGGTAGCAAACCAACCCTTCTATGATACTTGCGTATATATATATATATATATATATATATATATATATATATATTCATACATTTACACAAAAACCTTACAAAAACCCTAACCCTACTGTCATTAGGTCTTCCTTCTTTGCATGTGTTCTTTTCTTCCTTCCAGTTGTCGCCTCCTTCTTGCATGCGCGCGTGCTGTTCTTCTTACTAGTTGTCGCTTTCTTCTTACATGCTTTCTTTACCACTTCGACCTGCTGCCAATAGGTAGTGCATGTGGATCTCGATGTGCTTCATCTACTTCCTCTGAACTGTATCTCTACAGAACTTCATAGTGCTTTGGTTGTCACACTAGATGACGATCAACCAATGAAACTGAATGCCCAAATCAGTGAGAAAATGTTGTAGCCACATAGGCTAAATTGTTATGTTAACTACCCCTCTGTACTCTGCCTCGGCTAAAGATAGAGCAATAGAAACTTGCTTCTTGCTCGACCAACAGATAGGCCCGGAACCAAGACTGAGTGAGTAACCAGATGTGGACTTATGATGAGTGCTATTTCCAGCCCAATCAGAATTAGTAAATCCGATGAGATATAATGTAGAGTCTACTGCATAATGAATCCCAAAGGTGATGGTTCCCTATATGTATCGAAGGATATGCTTTGAATCCTTCCAATGTAGCTCATGCAGCTCCTGCATGAACCTGGAAACTACACCAACTGCATAGGAGAGGTTTGGTCTAGAGTGTGTGAGATACAAAAATCTCCCCACTAGTTGTCTGTACAGTTTTTTGTCAACTAGTCGAGTCTCCCCACCATCCTCAAGTTTGAATCCTAATAGAAAAGGAGTCAGAGCAGACTTGCAGTCTCTCATATGAATTCTCTCAAGGAGATCTTGTGCATACTTTTCCTAAGACAGTTTGATTCCTGATGCATCCTGACTGATCTTGAGTCCAAGAAAGAAGTGTAGCGGATCCATGTCCATCATAAAAAACATGTCATGTAGAATCCTCTTTACTACAACAATCGCTGAAGTCAAGCAACCAATGATCAACAAATCATCGACGTAAATAACTAAGAGTAGAATTGAATCATATGTCCTGAGCATGTAGACATTTGGGTCTGATTTACAACGTACAAAGTTATGTGACAGAAGGTAGGAGTCCATATTGGAATACCATGCCCTCGAAGCCTGCTTGAGGCCATAAAGGGACTTCTTCAGTTGATAGACTAAAGATGAGTCCTGCATAAATCCCTGGGGCTGCTCCATGTAGATCTCCTCAGATAGATCACTATGAATAAATCCATGCTTCACATCCATTTGATGGACTTACCATCCTTTGGTTGCCGCAATGGAAAGTGACAATTGTATGGAATCCATCTTCGCTACTAGAGTGAAGGTCTCGTCATAGTCAATGCCATGCACCTATCGAAAGCCTTTGGCAACAAGCCTGGATTTTTATCTTCTAATCTATGCATCCACTGGGATCTTGGTCCTATAGACCCATCTGCATATGACAAGTTTCCTCCTAGAAGGAAGGCGAACTAGATCCCAAGTCTAGTTCTCGAGGAGGGAGTTGTACTCCTCATGTGTGGCAGATTCCCAAAATGGATTTCCAGCAGCCTCTCCATAAGACTCTAGATCTGAAGACTGAACCAATAAAAGATGCCTGGAGGGAAATGGTTTAGTAGCAGTGAGTGCAACAAGAGGCTCCTTGAAATCATATTGATTCCTCCTAGTATTGGTTGGATCACCAATGAGATCCCCTGCATCCTAAAGAGTAGTATGTGCCCACTTAGGCCTCTGCAACTGCATCTGGATGCTCTGACTCTACATCTGACTGTACTGACTCTGAATATGAATCATCTGAGTCCTATGAATCAAAATTCTCATCTGAAGTACAGTCGGCATGTGCATGCTCATTATCTCAGACAAGTGGAAGAATGAAGGTGTTTGCATGTGGCTGTTGAGGTGCATGTGATACACTTTCCTCAAATTGGACACTTCACTCAATGATGAGCTAGTCCAAGGAAATATCAATAAGCCTATATCCCTTCACACCATCGGGGTATCCAACAAAAATGGACTCAGTGCTCTGTGGATCAAGTGCCTTCCTCTTTTCAGAGGGAATCTAGGCCCATGCACATGAACCAAAAATGGAAAAGTGGGTCACTTCCAGTTTGAGGCTGCTTCAAGCCTTGTAGGGGGTCTTATCCTTGAAAAATCTATGGGGAGATCTGTTTTGGATGTATGTTGCACAATTAAGTTCTTCGACCCATAGTCTTTGTGGTAGTGACTTTCCATGCAACATACAAGATGCCATCTCCTTTAGAGATCTATTTTTTCACTCAACAACTCTGTTTTGCTGTGGAGTATAGGGAACTGTGTGTTGCAACTAAATCCCTGCTTCATGGAAAATATTATGGATATCATGATTTACATACTCTCCCCCATTATCAGTTTAGAGGAATTTTATATTCTTTCCAGATTGTGTCTCAACCAGGGCTTTGCAATCTTTGAGGTGTTGAAATACCTTAGATTTTTTCCTGAGAAAGTAGATCCATGTAAAACGTGAGAAATCATGAACAAAAATGAGAACAAACCTCGCTTTGTTGATGTATGGATGTAGAAAAGGACCCATAAGGTCACTGTGGATCATATCTAAAGGTGTGGAAGCTCGTTGAGACTTTCCTTTGTCGAATTTCTCTTGAGGGTGTTTTCCGAGAACACATCTCTCACATACTTCCTTGGAGAAATGGATGTCTGGTAGACCATCAACCAATATTTTCTTGATAATATGTTGCATGTATCTAAAATTCAAATTTCCAAACCTTTCTTGTCATATCCTATTGCTTTCATCAGCAAGCGTAAGCGGTAAAGAAGAATCAGGTTTAATGAATTCAGAAAAAGTATACAATCTAGACTGATGATTTACCTCACCGGTAGCAACCCTGGAGTTGGTTTGCATGTCGTAGATGTCCACAAAATTTTGTGTGAATATGAATTTATTTCCGGTGCTAGAATTCGTCATCTGATACATGGAGAGAAGGTTGACATAAAGTTTGGGAACATGCAACACATTCTCAAAGCTTCTATTTGTGAGTTCAATCCTTCCTTTGCCGGTGACTTCGACAAAAGAGTTGTCCCCCATTAGAATAGGAGGAACTTTGCATGCATCCAATGAAGTATATACTACTTTTGAGGCATCCATGTGATGTGATGCTCCTGAATCAATGATCCAAGTATCAAGAGAGGAGTTGATGGTGATCAAGGCATGGCTAGAATTGTCTTTCTTGGAATTCAGATCTTTTGGCTTCTTCTTCTTGGCACCCTCAGGGATGTGATCTCCAAGGTTGTTTTTATGAAGTATTTGAGAAATAATATCTATTTTTTTTTGCATGCATGTGGATTCCAAATGGAATCCTTTGTGATAGTATGTGCATTTCTTCCCTTTTCTTCCCTTTTCCCCTTTGGATATGGAGGCATTGGTGAAGGGTTTTGTGTACCCTTCCTTCTTTGAATGTGCATGATATTTCCATTTATCTTTATCTTTAGATTTCAGATATTTTTGGCTGCCATCATGCATAGTGAGTGCATGCGCCCTTGGGACTTTGATTGTGCCCATGTTGATGAGCTTGGTTTGCTCTTATGTCAGGGATTCGATAAAATATTCAAGAGAAGGCAGCTTCCATATGGATCCATAGGAGAATATGAAAGAATGGAATGTGGATACAAATACAAAGAATTTAGGACCAATATTGGAGAGAATGGTGAGAACCATTTGTTTCTCGTCCTTCGATTTATCAACCCCACAAGCTTTGAGTTGCGACAATAAATCCTTGAATTTTGTATAGAAATATTGGATATTGTTGAATATTTTTGGATCCAATGTGAGCATCTCCACCTCCAACATGTGTCCTCTCATCTCATCCTGTTTTCCAAAGAGCCCTTCCAAGGTGGTCCAAGCTTCATTGGGAGTCTTACAGGAATTTATGTGAAAAAGGAGATCGGGAGAAATAAGACTGCAAATTGTTCCAAGTGCCTCATCCATGCGATTTAAGTACTTGGATTTTTCTATGGCTGATGTCGGTTCTGTATCTATATTCAAGGTTAACCTATACAACCCTCTAGTTCAGAGATGTATGGCTATTTTCTCCTTCCATGCAAAATAGTTGTAAGGTGTAAGAATGAATTCTTTTTGGAAATCCATATTTCCGCTATCTTCAATCTTTTGTACCTACAAACAAATTTGGTGTAGCTTTTGCTTAGCAGTCTGTCAACTTTGATACCATGTAAATGTGTGTATTATTTTTTAGCTAGATCTATTATGTGCAGGTTCAACACATTTACAATAAACAATTATTATTCATTATTAATTGACATGTTTTTGAGATACAATGAGAGTGCATATAAATACACGTAGGGATGATAAGTCATGTTCCTTGGGAAAAGGTATGACTATAATTAATTACAATATAATAAATGTAGAATATTGATCTTATATGACTACTTTGTTGATTCAGGAGCATCCTGCCTCCAAAATCTAATCACTTTGATGAGGCATAGGGGGTCTTTAATTTACTATAGGAGTTGGTTCCTTGATTAAAAATTTGTAATATTCCTATGTTTTAATGAATTTTAGAGGAGAGGCATATGATAGATTTGATTAATGATAGTGAAAATTTATTTGTAATTTTTCTCAAATGTATGAGAACATGAGGGTTTTTATTTTTCTAGAGATCTCATGAGGATCTAGGGAGTTGAGTTGTTAAGTGTGATCGTAGAGGATTTTGTGGATCTAAGAGGATCCTTAGGAACTGTTGAGAGTATTTTGGATCTGAACTAATTCTAGGTTAGGATCCTCTTGTATAAAAATTGTTAGTCACAAAGGCATTAGGGGGGGAAGACGAGAAGATCATACCATAGAGTGATTGGCCATCCATTGAGAATTCATGCCATGGAGAGTGAGAGAGGCCTACTGAGTTTTATTAGGTCAAGAAGGCTTTGAAAAGCCTCATGTAAACCTATGTAAATGAGTGTATATTCTGATTAATACAGAAAGGAGAAACAATTTGTTTGAGTATGATTGCCTATTGAAATCCTCTGATCATTGTTTAAATGTGTATCTTTTTGGATGGGTAGGAAATTTTTATTTTGTAGATTTCAAATGGATTGTGAAAACTTGTTTGGGTTGTGATATATATGTCTCTCTGTATATGTGGTTAAAGTATGTTTTATTTTTAAGGAGAAGGAGTCTCACTAGAGAAGACTCTCTGAAGAACATTCAAAGTTTGAATGAAATCGTGAAGACTTATATAAATCTCATCGATCACTGTAAGGATCAATGACCATGTTTTATTTTGCAAGTGTGGATTGAAAATAAATTTTCTGCAAGCATGTGCAAAAGTTTGACATGGAAAAGTTACAAGAGTCGTTGATCAAGTGAAATATCAATTTTGATCATTGGATCAAACATTGATCAATATGGAGTTGCTAGATCCAAGTGGTGGTTCAAGATTCATCGTTAATCATTAGATCGAGGAGTCAAATGTTTAAAATCCATCAAATCAATATCTAAATAGAGGTGGAAGAAATATTAAATGGAAATCATTTGTTTAGACTTAGATTAAATATTGATTGTTGGATCAAGGTTCCATAGACAAGATCGTTCGATTGAGGCTCAAAGGAAATCAACGGTTGACAATAAATTTCACAATTCACCATGCGTGAAAGTTAACGACAAGGCTGAAATGCGAGAGGATATAAGTCGTTGATGGTTAAAACATGTGTCAACTCAGGATTTTATCGCATTTCACTGAGTAGTTATTCACCATCATATTTCATATGTGATAGGACATGGACTGTCCATCCCAATCTTTTATTTAAAATGTGGTCATTGATCTAGCCTTGGTTAAATCTATATGTTGAGCGCCAATTGAGTTAGCGCCAAGTACATAAGCACTCAGTCTAGTTAGGTTGTCATTTGGAGTCAAAGTAAGTTGTCGGGGATTAATTCTATTATAAGTCGAGTGCTGGAGAATTAGCGCTAAAGTTATAAACTGAGGTCATAGTCATTGGTCGCGAGCTAAAAGGTAAGCACCTCAAGTTTAATCATGTTATATGTGTAAGTTCCTTTGAAATTATTCATAGGTTTTAGGGGAAGGTTTTGGGGGAAGGTCATATGGAAGAAATGTCTTGATTTTAAGTGCCTATTCGAAACAATTGACATAGAAGTTCACTAGAGAGTTATTTAAGATCTCAAACTAATCTAATGGAGGACATACGACCCAGTGGAAGTGAGAGATCGAAATGAATCAATCCATGACTGTGATTGATTTGTGAAATTTATCCTTATCAAGGTGATACAGAGACAAACATTGAAGCTCAGATCATATTTATAGAATTTATCCTTGGACAGTATATTTGTAGACTTATAAAGCAACCTATGTTTATGGAAGTTGCCTAATTGTGGGAGAAAGACAGAGAGACTAGGCAGTGCTCTAGTAATCAATTTTGGTATCAGAGATTGTAACGCTCTTTGGGGTTTGCGATTGAGAAGAAATACTCTCTGGAAGAGTAAGTCAGAGCTGGTGAGATCTGAGAAGAAGATAATTGATATTTTAACTGGTTAAATTAATTTTTTTTATGCAGGTGGAAGAAATTACAAAATTGATATGTTCTTGGAGGAATCTCTCTCGGAGAAATCAACAGGGAGATTGATATTCTGAAGTAAATTAGAAGAGGAATATATTCTTCATGGGATAGAGGATAGTGAGATCTGCAACATGACATTGCATACAAGGAAATTAGAGAAAACATTATTTTCCACAGAGCATGAAAGAAACATGGCAAGTGTGCTCTTGAAAAGCAAGTGGATGCATAGGCAATTACATAAAGGAGTTTATATTTGTGAAATTTGACAGAATAAAGAAAGACAATTAAAAAATCAAGATCAGTAAGGAATCTTAAAGGTATTGGTTTGATTCTTTTAATTTAACTCTCGTTTAAAGAAATTGTGTTTGCATGTTGAAGAAAACAAAGATTTGATAACAACTATGACAACTAGAAGTCTATAATAGAGAAACATTTTGTGTTCTTGAATGCATGATAAGAGCATGTAATATCTCGGAGAAGAATTATGGCAAGGAACCTTGAATAATTCCAGTTGAAGGTTGGAACAATAGAAGACAAGTTAAATGTTCTCAAAGAGAAGTGGAAACTGCAAAATCCAAGAGGAGCATAGGTTGCTCAAAAGGTTCTAGGAAAAAGAACCAAGTATACCAAAATGTCAAGCTCAATTAGAATAGTTTGATTAGGTATGAAAAATAAGGTATGGATACTTGCTAATAGGGGATTGATTTTAGTCCACAAGTGGAACAAGTAAAGTTCACAGGGAGATGAAGACAATGACTACTAATGGTCATTTCATAGGTTGAGAAAGAATCCACAACATAGGAAAGAAGGATGTCAATACAAATGGAATAAATAGGACGAGTCAAGAGGAGTATGATAGATATATGGATGAGCTAAATAATATGCTCAATGTTATACAGATGCTGCTATAGAGGAAGAATGCAGAGAACCAAAGACAAGGATGGAAAGTGAAGAATGTCAAGTGGCTAGTAGTGTGTTTGTTTACACATAAAATGAGACAAAGCTTGAGAGACCTAAATCATTGGATGAATGATTGGGTAGATAAGGAAAATATCAAAGGAGATAAGTTCATATTGAGGCCATTGACTGAAGGAAAATTTCACTACTATGAACCAGAGAAGGGAGACATCCTTGGAGAGGATGATGTTTAGAGGAGACCTGTCGAGAGTCTCACAAACTGCTTGGAGAGTGAAGATGAGAGACTTGTAGGAAGCCTCATGAACCCTTTGGAGAGTTTATATTAGAAAGTGGATATGTTGAAAGGGAAACCAAAGGAGGATAGAGAGACTAATATTTTTAAATCTAACATTTTTTGTGTGGTTGCAGAATTTGCAGGTGATGGACAATCATCCAAAGCTATAAAAAAGAATAAGGAAGAAAAATAAATGTATCAAAACATTGAAACAAGATAGGAGAATAAGTCCATTATGATGGAGGATGAGGCCACAATGTCTCATGAAGACATTCAATGGATATCCCATACACATTTTTCCAATGGAATTGTTGAAAGACAGTTGCAGAAACTTGTTGCAGAAAACATAGAAGAAGAATTGACTCATGGAGATAGCCAAGAGAAGGATGAAAATAATCATTTAGATGTAATTCTTACCAAATGGGATGAAGAAATTGAGTTGTTGGAAATATTTATGGGGAAACTTGATTCAAAAGGAGAATAAAGTACAACCATAGCGAAAAACTTGTTCACACGTGCCTAACAGTGAAGAGGAAATGCTTTTAGAAACTAAAGAGGCAGAGGTAAAATTTAATTTTCAAATTAAATTGGAAAATCCACGTATATAAGGTGAGGAACATGAAAATGTGATTAGAGAAATAAAATATTAATTATTTCTTGAAGACATGATTCAAGAAAAAAATTCAAAATTGATAAATTTTGAGGATGCGATGAGATTTTTGGAGGAATGGATGGCTAAGGGTACAAATGATGAAGACTGCAAAGAATTTGTAGACCCAACTGATTCTGAGCAGAAGATTGGAATACATTACATCAGGGGAATGAATGAAAAGGAGAGTAAGAATCCTAAATATGTAAAAGAGGAGGAGATGTGGCAACTAGTGGACAACAACAACAGTAAAATTCAACAAGGGATAAATAATAAATTGCAGAGCATGTACTAGCTAGAGGACAAGCTAGACATAGAGGTAGATATGATGAGGAAGATGATGATGAAAGTGTCTCAGAGGAGACATGATAAAGTGAATAAGACCGTTAGAATCATACTGCAAATGGATTTGCAAGTTTACATCAACACAGAAGGAGGAAAGAGGTAGGACCAAATTTGGGATCCAGGAAAGATGCAAACATCAACATCGGAGCATCAGGACAATGGAACAAGAGGACATATATTGTTAAGAACCAAATATCAATATAGCATAGAAAAACCTCAGAATAAGTACTCAACACCTTGAAAAAGAGATAAATTCAGATAATAAGCCTCTTCAAGGGGGCAACTTCCTTATGCCCACATAAATGTACAATTACAAGATGATTCCAAATAAAAATGTCTACTTGGTATATATAGAAGAATAGGAGGGATAATTACAACTAATGGACTAAAGCCGACATAAATAAAATAATATTACTAATGTAATATGCCCCAATTAAGGGGTAATGAGCCATTATTTAGGGCTTAACATGCCCCTCCCCTTGAGACAAGTGTTGTCTACAATGTTTGAGTAACTCTGGATGCTTCTGTATAAAATACTTATCTTCCCAAGTGGAATCTTCAGCCAGTAGTTTCCTCCATTTAATGAGATACTCTGAAATGGATCTATTCCTCAGCTGGAGAATTCTTGTGTCAGTGATGGCTTCAGGCTCCAATATGATTTTTCCTTCCTTGTCGAGTTCTGGCAATATAGTTTGAACTAGGATCTTGTTACCTATAACCTTCTTTAAGCATGAAACATGGAAAACTGGGTGTACTCGTGAAGATGTAGGCAACTCCAATTTGTATGCCATAGTACCAATATTTTGCAACACCTTATAAGGGCCATAGTACTTTGGTGATAATTTATTATCCT